>CAKNYM010022770.1:0-22104 GCA_932195095.1 Andricus curvator | reverse complement strand
ACCCAGCTAACACAGTTACTAGTCCGAATAGTCACATAATTGTAACAAGATTAAAAAAACCAGTCACTGGTGACTTCCATGCTGGTCACCCAGTGACAATATATTTCCCACTCAAAGTAGTAACAAATTACAAGCGAAGCAGGTAACATTATCCCGCCATTGTAATCACATGCTTGTAACAAAGTGATGTTTGGAAACGCAACGTGCAATGACAGCTTAACCTCAAAATATACATCGTTTCGGAATTATAATTATGAATATTTTTGCAAAAATGTTGGAAAGGAACATAATTAAACGATAAAAAAGTTCCAGAAAAGGGAGATAATATGTGAACAAAGCTTTTATAAAAAAAACAGATATTTATCAGCTGAACCCTTACGAAAAAGAAATTACATTATAGAGGTTAGACCCAAAATGTATATGTATAAATGAAGATCGCTGCCGGCTGTTACCGCCATGTTACTAGTCTGACAGGGAACGGTTGCAAACAAGCCTCCCTAGTAAACTACGGCGATTATGCCGTTACCTGCTAGGAGACTGAGATACAAGTAACAATTCCTCTGATAACATGTGATCATTCAGGAACCTTTCAGGATGGTAACAGGTTAGCTGGGAAGCGCTAAATTTCCAATTTTTCCCTATCATAAGTTTAAATTTTGCGATTAAAATTGAAATGGTTGAATTTCGAAAAGTATAATTAAAAATGTTTAATTGTTAATTTCTAAACGATTTAAATTTACATAAAGTAATTTAAAAAGTTTAAATTTTGATTTTAGAAAAATTTGTCGAATCAATTTTTATGACAAATCAGATTTTTCTTTTTTATAAAAATTTATATTTCTAGATTTTCCGAAGCTTTTACTTTGAAATATTCAATTTTTTCAGTTCAATTCAGTTCAATTCAGTTTACTTAGTAACGCCATTTCTTCATTCATTGCGGTGCGCTCTTCTCTGAGTGAATCTGTATAAGCATCCGATTCGCTCAAAGCTTGTTCCAAACTCTTCACTTCTTCCTTAACCTGCTCGCACTTCTCGGTTATGTTCTTCAATTTTTCTTCGTATTGATGCAAACTCTTTTTGAATCGTTTAATTTCCTGGGTGGGGTTACTCACAGATGTAGGTGGCAGATTTTAATTCGAAGTAAATCGTGAAGGCTGCGAGAATAAGGACTGAATGTAAAACTTTGAAAGAAGACATATTAACAGGGAAGAGGTTACATGAGAATTCACTAATATTAATTGAAATTGACATTCACACAAAATTACCCAAAATCTATTTATTTGCAACAATTATGTACTCAATGCATGTAAAATTGCAAGTTAAACAATAGCAGGGATCACAGCGTTCGATTGTTATTTATACGGCAAAATCTGTTTTCGTTTTGACATCTTTTGAAGTATTCTCTTTGAATTACTTTTTGAAAATAAAAAATTATTATAAATTTTCTTCTAGAATTTCAAATTATTTGTAAAACTCTGTCAAAACTTCTAAATATCTTTTAACATCATTCTAATTTTTGCTCAAATTAAAAAAAAAACCTGTAAAATTTTTAAAAAGCATTAAAATCTTCCAAAATCTATTTAAATATTCTCTTGGAATTTTTTTTTCAAAATAAAAAATCATTTTCAAATTTCCTAGGAATGTTCATAAAATCTTTACAAATTTTTTATTATTTTCAAATCTTTTCAAAACTTTTAAATATCTCTTAAACTAACTCGATTGTTTCTAAATTAATAATTGTTGAATTATTATTTATTCTTCAAAATTTATTTTTAAATATTCTTTATTATTCTTGTAAAATTAATTTTGCAAAGTGAAAAAACATTTCAAATTTTCCCACGAATCTGAAGAAATTTTTTTTATTATCTCAAAACCTTTCAAAATCCTTAAGCGCATATGTAACACTTATCCGATTTGTACTTTACCGACATATTTTTTATCATACCAATTCCACACGAAATGAGATATCGATATGAAAGTTTGTGTGAATAAAGAAAAGTTGCAATTATAATAATACGTTAAAATTTACGTTAAATGGCCATGTCGTAATTGCAACAAGTTTATTTTTCAGCGTTAAAAAATAAAAAAACGAAGTCATTGAAGTCGGGCCCCTGCATGTTGGCAGTTTGCTAACGGCGGCTTCAAGCGGGTTGCCATCATGCAGGGGTCCAACTTTAATGACAGCAACTTCGTTTTTTTATTTTTTAACGCTGAAAAATAAACTTTTTGCAATTACGACATGACCATTTAACGTAAATTTTAACGTATTATTATAATTGCAACTGTTTACATATTTATTTGGTTTGTTTATTAGTTGTAATGCCATATTACTTTACCATTACTTTACCGTTACGCTGCAGCGTAACGCATGCATTCGGCCGGTCCGCCAGGGTTGTTTCTCATTTGATTTCCCAAATTTTCAACTCGATATCGCGTTTGGTGTGAACGTAAGTTGGTTTTGAAAAAAATGTAAAAAAATTTTTGAGGTTACGCTCACATGGCCTTAAATTGAAAAGCTTTCCAACTTACCTGCTAAATTTAATATTACTCCCTCTCGTATGTTGGCCTTTCCGCCGTTATTCAGAAAGACGAGGATGTGGTATTTTTGCGATGGAGAATGCTTCGCGGCTACTATATCACTTTCGCGTCTGTTCCTCAGTTCCTATATGGTTCCTATTCTTCTTAAATGGCATTAGCCTTGTCAATGCAATCTGCCGCAGAAGGCATTGTATGGCATTCAACTGAAAATATCTCGAAACAGCATTGAATGGCATTAACCCGATTCAATACTTTTTGCCATGAAAAGCATTGTATGGCATTCAAGTGGGTGGCTCGGCGAACCGCATTAAATGGCATTAAACCAATTAAATACTTTGTGTCATGAAAGGCATTGTATGGCATTCAAGTGGGTGGCTCGGCGAACCGCATTAAATAGCATTAACGCCAATTCACTTAACATTATTACCATGACGTCAGTTTAATGCCTTTTCATTTGTGCGCATTGAAAATGATTGGAACGAGACAAGATTCAAGCCATAAAACGCATTTAATGGCATTTCGGACAAAAATGCAATTATTACGCATTTCAAGGCATTGAAGTGTCTACTTTTTTAAATGCCATTCTATGCGTCTCAATGAACTCCTTGTTACCGGGAAAGCACTAACTTTTCTTGAAATTTGAAGTCATTCCAAACAGGGATAAAAGTATCACGAAAGTTCCATTACATTTATTTATTTCAAAATGTTTACAAGTTCTTATGGGATTTATGTTTCTATAAAGATGACTGGACCGAATCCATTTCTAATCAGGCAGGTTCTACACTTGAAGTCGCAGAATCTTTTTCGTGAAAATTTATTTCTAGAGTTTTACCCATTATTGTGAATCTAAATTTGCATAGAGACATTAAACTATCACAGAGTCATAGAAAAAATTATTGAAGACATTTTTCGAATTTAAATTGTCCATTTATATATAAAATCTGAAAAACAACTAGGAGCATTAGAAACATATGGGCAATTTCTGTGAAAGGGGGCGAACTGCACAATTTTATTTATTTTTTAAATATTTTTTACAACTTTTTGTTTATATAAAACAGATATCCCATAAATTTTATGCGGGCTAAACTATTTCTGCGGTCAAGGGAATTTTTTTCTTGGTGAAAATTGAATTTTTTTATTTTTCTCGGAGATGGTGCAAGATATCATGAATGAGTAGAACTTTTTGCACAACTTTTTAACATGCGGAAACTATTTCCTTCATATTTTTTTGTATCTGTTGTAAATTGTAAAAAAATGCGAAAATTTGTTTTATGAAAAAAAATTCTATTGTCCGCAAAAGTTATTTAGCCCGCATGATACTTACATGGTATTTCCCCTATGAAAGTACAAATTTAACAAAAAATTGACAAGAAATATAAATGTGCGTTTTTTGAGAAAATCGACTATTATTATTTTGAGAAACACCGCCCCCATTTTGTAATTTTGAACATTTTCATAATTTTCTTGCGAGTTCTGAAAGAAGGCAATAAAGCTCTACCAGAATCTGAATAGAATCTTAAATATCTGAATTAGGTCCAAAGTTATATACGTTTGAAGAAAATATTGGCATTTTTTTGAAAAGCAAAGCAAAAAATTCAAATACGTATTCTGTCCTCGAGAGATTCTACAACTTCAAGTGTAGAACCTGCCTGATTTGAAATGGATTCGGCCACTGGTGAAATAGGACTACTAGGGTGGTTCTTATTTGTACTTGGTTGATCTTTTTTTCGAATTTCTCTGCTCTCACCCCCCAGTTTTGTTCGAATGTCAAAAAAAAAATCTCTTTCAAACTTGAGCAAAATCGGTTAATATTTAGGGATCGCACAAAGGCCATGAAATTTCCCATTGATTTAACATGGGAAAAAGTCAGCTTTTTGTAAATCTAATATTTACACGCGATAATATGTTACAAATAATTCCGTGTTTCAGTATATTGTTCAGAACTCATCAGAGAATAAGAATCAATCATAAATTTTGGGGTTGAATAATTTTAAGCCACTTTTATGGGTCCCCAAAGAAAACCCCATAAGTGACAAATTTGAATTTTACGTAATATTGCGGCTTATTGACGCTTTTTAAACGTTAAAAAAAATAAATGATCATTAATCAGTAATGTAAGAATACACAATCATTTTTTAACTAATATTAAATTGTTTAAACAATTTCAATTTGTTTAAATATTTGTTTTTTTCAGTTAACTCGCGAAATAAACGTATATTCTAGACTTTATGAGTTATTTAATCAATGATAACAATAAAATAATTTGTTCAAATAATTTTACAATTATTTAAATAATGCGTATTTGTTCAAGTATATATTTTACCTAAAAAAAGCAGGAGAAACATTTTATCTCACTAAATTTTCAACAAATTTTAATATTTTCAAGTACTAATATGTTTATTATGAATAATCGTGGATGTTTGAACAAATTTTAATTGTTCTAGCAATTTTCTCGTTAACATATTCTATTTTTGCTATTTTTCGACAGATTGAGATATTTTTATGTTCTACTTTGCTTTTTAAGAATACTCTCGAATGTTTCAACAAATTAATATTGTTTAAACAATTGAATATTAGTTAAAAAATGACTGGGTATTCATAAATTACCGATTATTGATTTTTTTTTTAACTTTTAAAAAGCGTCAATTAACCGCAATATTACGTAAAATTCACATTTGTCACTTATGGGGTTTTCTTTGGGGAACCATAAGAGTGGCTTAAAATTATTCAACCTACACATTTAGGATTGATTCTTATTCTCTGTCGAATTGTGAACAATATAGTGGAACACGGAATTATTTGTAACATACTATCGGGTTTAAATGTTAGATTTACAAAAAGCTGACATTTCCTATGTTAAATCAATGGGAAACTTCATGGTCTTTGCGCCACCCCTAAACATTAACCGATTTTGCTACAATTTGAAGGACATTTTTTTTGGGGCATTCGAACAAAACTGGGGGGGGGGGGGGTGAGAGCAGAGCAATTTGAGAAGTGAAAAATGAGGGCCACCTTAAGGACTACTATTTCAGTACTATTTTTTGGATCATAAATCCCATAAGCCAGTGTAAAAATAAAAAACAAATGAAATAAAATTGAAATTCATGACTTCTATACGAAAAAGTCCTCTTGAATACTTAACCCTTCAATAATATTTCAGCAGTCCTTTCTTGTGACAAATCACCCGAGAACTTGTGGAAATTCTCAACAACAAAAACATGAAATTGAACTTTTTTGGTACTTTTTTCCCTATTTTAATTCTTCAGAAATTTTTAGAATAGATTTCGGGGTTGTCTGCAGGGGGGGGGAGTTAAATGCAAGTGTTTTTTCATTATAAAAAAAAATCTTTTTTTTTCAAATATCAACGATTATATTTTCGATTAAAATTTTATATTTATAGGTCACAAATTCAACTCCTTAGTTGAAAATTGAACTACTTTCTTGAAAATTAATTTTTTGCGTTGACGATTCATAATTTTAGTAGAAAATTTATCTCTTTGGTCGAAAATGGTGAACTAAATAAACTAGTAATAAGAATTTTTTATAAGTACTTACTTATTTTAAAAACCCTGTTATTTCGAGAAGACTGACCCTTGATTGAAAAATAATTGAAAATATCCTTTATCCAGATATCTTAACAAAATACACTGCAAGCGAGTCTAAATTAGCTGTACGTTTAATTGGTTCCTTATATCGGTGTAAGTTATTTACTCATTATGTCTGCCAGTAATTTAAAATTTATATTTTCTTAATTTCAGTTCATATTTCGGAAATGCAGCAGTCATCCAGTTCTAGCAGTGCTTCGCTGGAAGAGAGACGACAGGTGGCTAAAGATGAATATGCAGCAGACCCTGATTTCGCAGCACCCATGCCTGTAGATCAATCTTTTACTTCTTGTATAAATTCAGATTCAGATGCAGAAGAGACGTCATCCAAACCAAAGCAAAATATTATGTCACTAAAGCTTGCCGCAGCTCTAGACGCTGCTACAGTAAGTGACAGACAAGCCACACGTATTTTAGTGGCTGCCTGCGAATCTTTCGGCATCGATCCTAATAGTGTTGTCGTCAGTCGATCTTCAATTCGCAGGTTTTGAGAAGAATCTCGCGCTCAGTACGCCAAAACCATCCGACAAAAGTACGGAAAAGTTACGGACACAAATTTTCAGGATGATTGGGCCAGTTTAAATGCCCAGAACTACGAACCTGGAATCAACGACCCATATGTAAAAAAAGCCCTAAAGAATAAGGAAGAAAATATCCTGGTCTTTCTCATGGAGAAACTGAATGACGATTACTGCCGGGAGGACTACAGGGAGATCCTTGAGCTGGCGGTAATATTTTTGGGCGGCATCCCAAAGCGTGGCATTTTTTTTCGTCGTCCAGGTGCTATGCATCAGGCAAGGTGGATGGCAAAAGCCATTTACTGCCTGAAAATGTTCCTGCTGCGGAAGGAATACCTTATGTCTCCAGCGGAAGAATCTGCTTGTAGGAAGATTTGCGTTTTCATGGTATGAATTTACATCAAGTATTGGGTTGAAGCTCCACGAGCAGACAAAGCCCCAGTTCAGGATCTGCAATTAATAAAAGACTTGCAGCTCTATGTCGAAGAAGATAGGGAAGTTTCTGAAACCCTCTTGAACAAAATGAAAAACCACTTGTGGTACTTAACTCCACAAGCAGTAGCGTTAGCCTTTTTTGACGATGAACTACCCAGATAACAATGCATGCGACGCACGTCACCCGCATTTCGTGATTCTCATGCAATGCGTGCGAGAACGCGTGCATCTCGCCAGCAATATATGATGGTCACTTAGCTGCGAGCGTTATGAGTCACATTTCGCTAGCACGGAACATGGGCACATGCTGTGAGCTTTATGAGTCGCATTTCGTCATCATGAAGATGCGTGAAAATTAACTTATATTTAAAAAATGTCTTAATCAATTGAATTTATTTTTCAACTTGTTTTTAAATTACATACATTGGTATAAATTAAAAAATTTCAATAATTCTAATCGCAAATAAATTTCAAGTGACATTTATTTTTTCTTTGCACTTTTAATTTGTAATATTTATGAAGAATGATCGAATAATATTAAAAAGGATATGCAGTTAAAAATTTAATTTATGTTCACATAAATTTTAATTTCCGACATCAAAATCACATAGAATTAGTATATGTGCGAATTTGAATATTTGTAAAACGCGCGGATCAGTGGCGCGTCGTGTAATATATATTATCTCCGTCTCCATTCGTCAGGTTCGTTTTCCTTCTACACGACAGTCTACTGTTCACACACACTATCAACTTGATGACGCTTGACCATCGTTGGTTTTTATAAAAGTCAGTAAAAGTGTTTTCAGCATCTTTTGGCATATGTCGAACAATTTTACTTTCGTGTTTTATCGTGTTTATCGTGTTTTATATCCGGCGTTCTGAAAATTAATAGACTTGTGGTAAGTACAATCGAAAAAATATATAACCAGTAAGTAAACCTAACCTATCTTTTTTATGGTAAAGCAAAATAATTTACTGACTTTTCCCAGATTTTACGGCAGACAAAATGGGCTCTTTGGTTTATTGGACGTATAAAAATATTAATATTACATAATTTATTATTTTTAGAGCATAACTAATCACGACGTGCGAGCGATATGCGTCGCACGCGTGGCCCGCACGACATGCGAGCGATATGCGTCTCAATTGATTACACATATGTCTGCGTTGGAGAGTGCATCTCGTGCGTGTTGATTGGCACGACGTGCATGCATAATGCGTCGCATTTTGTTATCTGGGTGACGTCGCGAAATTGTTTTCCTCCGACGATGCAGTTGCATCATACGTGTGGTGCAAAGCTCGTGTTTTCTCGCAGCGGCCCAGATAACAATGCGTGCGACGCACGTCACCCGTATTTCGTGATTCTCATGCAATGCGTGCGAGAACGCGTGCATCTCGCCAGCAATATATGATGGTCAGTTAGCTGCGAACGTTATGAGTCGCATTTCGCTAGCACGGAACATGGGCACATGCTGCGAGCTTTATGAGTCGCATTTGGTCATCATGAAGATGCGTGAAAATTAACTTATATTTAAAAAATTTCTTAATCAATTGAATTTATTTTTCAACTTATTTTTAAATTACATACATTGGTATAAATTAAAAAATTTCAATAATTCTTATCGCAAATAAATTTCAAGTGACATTTATTTTTTCTTTGCACTTTTAATTTGTAGTATTTATGAAGAATGATCGAATAATATTAAAAATGATATGCAGTTAAAAATTTAATTTATGTTCACATACATTTTAATTTCCGACATCAAAATCACATAGAATTAGTATATGTGCGAATTTTAATATTTGTAAAACGCGCGGATCAGTGGCGCGTCGTGTAATATATATTATCTCCGTCTCCGTTCGCCAGGTTCGTTTTCCTTCTACACGACAGTCTACTGTTCACACACGCTATCAACTTGATGACGCCTGACCATCGTTGGTTTTTGTAAAAGTCAGTAAAAGTGTATTCAGCATCTTTTGGCATCTGTCGCAGAATTTGACTATCGTGTTTTATCGTGTTTATCGTGTTTTATATCCGGCATTCTGAAAATTAATAGACTTGTGGTAAGTACAATCGAAAAAATATATAACCAGTAAGTAAACCTAACCTATCTTTTTTATGGTAAAGCAAAATAATTTACTGACTTTTCCCAGATTTTACGACCGACAAAATGGGCTCTTTGGTTTATTGGACGTATAAAAATATTAATATTACATAATTTATTATTTTTAGAGCATAACTAATCACGTCGTGCGAGCGATATGCGTCGCACGCGTGACCCGCACGATATGCGAGCGATATGCGTCTTAATTGATGACACATATGTCTGCGTTGGTGAGTGCATCTCGTGCGTGTTGATCGGCACGACGTGAGTGCATAATGCGTCGCATATTGCTCGCATTTTGTTATCTGGGGGAGCACAATATACATTTCGTAATATCACAAAGGATAATCAAGGATACCATTAGTATACCATTAAGCCATTTCCCTTTCAGGTAGGCGTGACACTACCCGATTCGGGTAGTGTTTCTAGGTAGATAGTTTCTTGTAGTTAATAACTACTACAAGTGTGGGCTCACCACACCCACGATGTGCCAACAGCACGCAGTATTCTCGAATGGTCACCCATCCAAGTACTAATCGCGCCCAACGCTGCTTAACTTCAGTGATCTGACGAGAACTGGTTTTTTCAGCGTGGTATGGCCGTTGGCCATAAGGATAATTAAGGATAATCATCAGTATTTACCTTTTTGTTGTTGCTTCAAGTGTACTCCAGAACCCATTTGCCCAGCTGATGGAATAAACATGGCGGACCATAGTACCTTCCTATTTAGAGCTCTACTTTCGGCAATTTGAACGCAATTTCAAGTGCGCACAAATTATTGCCAATTTTTATGTGTACAGTTTGCGATAAGAAATAATAATATAAAAGCATATTTTATAAAAAATAATGTTGTATCAAGTTAAGAATTTTTTTATATTAACAAAAATAATACTTTTTTTTTTGTTATGATAATCTTGCAGGTCTTCCAAAAAGCATCGTTTTTCTTGACTTTTTTTTATATCGTGTGTTGATTTGCCAAAAGTTTTCATTTTCATTTGTTTTTTTTTTTGTTTGAATTTTGAAAATGCTATAACTCTGATAATTTTCTTTTTATCGAAAAAAAGTCATGAGTATAAATTGGTCGAATTTTCGAGTACTACAAATAGCCGTACATAGTTACAATTTTTAAGTTTTCAAAAAAATGGTTTCAAAAATGTTGAAAATGCTCTAACTTTTTGAATTTTTATAAAAAAAGCGGGCTAACGAACCTGTTCTTTAATTTAAGGGCTAAAAAAAGTGTGCCAAAGCATAATCCAAACTGATCACTTTTTCGAAAGTAATCGTGCCTACAGTCTGCAGACTACAGATAGATAGACATACATACATACATACATAGATTAGCAGTTCTAACTCGAAAGTTCATTGCCTCACTACCCGATTCGGGTAGTGTTTCTAGGTGGATATTTACTACCAATGTGGGCCCACCACACCCACGACGGGCCAACAGCACGCAATATTCCTGAACGGTCACCCATCCAAGTACTAACTGCGCCCAACAATGCTTAACTTCAGTGATCTTACGAGAACTGGTGTTTTCAGCGTGGTATCGCCGTTGGCAGATAGACATACACCTTGGTAAAAATCATTTTTTCTGGCTCAGGGAGTCTCAGAATGTGGAGGTTTGATGAACACCGACTAAGTTAACTTTCACATGAAACTAATACCTTCTCATTAGGATGAAAATGTACAAATTTGATTTTTTATTTATTTTGTAATGTCATTGTTCACGACTAAAACGAAAACTTCACGTCCTATAAAAAAAATGATACACAAAAAAATTTGTAGATCTTTCTTGGATGGATAATTTTGGTCCAATCATCTTTTTTCGTATCTTGAATAGTTTGACAGCAAAATGGAATTTTTTAGTTTTTTTATTATGTTTTATGGGGTCAAAATTTGAATTTTAGATTTTTCGAAAAAATGTAAAAAGTTGTTATGATAATCTTGTAGGGCTTTCAAAAAGTAACGTTTTTCTTGTCGTGACTTTCTTCATATCGTGCGTTTTTTGGCTTACAATGTTCATTTTCGTTTGATTTTTTGGATTTTGAAAATACTATAACTCTGATAATTTTGTTTTTATCGAAAAATGTCGCGAGGATAAATTGTTCAGCTTTTTAGGTACTACAAATTTCCGTACATAGCATTTTCAAATTAAAAAAAAAAATGGTTTCAAAAATTTTGAAAATGCTCTAACTTTTTGAATTTTTATCAAAAATAGCTGGCTAACGAACTTGTCCTTTTCTTTAAGGGCTTAAAAAAATGTGCCGGAGATCAATCAAATCTGATCATTTTTTCGAAAGTTATCGTGCCTACAGACAGACTACAGACTACATGCTACAGTGAGACAAACACCTTGGTAAAAATCGTTTTTTCTAGCTAGGGGTCTCAAAACGTGGAGATTTGATGAAACCCGACTAATTCAAATTTTACATAAAACCAATACCTTCTCATTAGGATGAGAATGTAAGAAGTGGTGGGAATGTTTTAGCGGGAATCTTGTTGAGTTGGCTAAGAAATGGAGCTTTCATACCTCTAAGACAGCCGAATATGAGAACTTCAAGATGGACTTTATAGCCCTGGTACAGTCTACTCAGCTTGAAAAGAAGTGCTTGATATTTCGCCCGTTTTTCTTCTTCCTTTGCCGCGAAATTACCATCGGCTGGTGCCGAGAATTCAATCACGTAAATGATCTTGTTCATCAGATCTTAGGGGACAATATCAGGCTTCGTAGCACTGATACTTTGAGTGGTGGAGAATGAGAAATTACAGTAGATCTTACACTGATCATTCTCCACAACGGACTCGAGTTCACCCTGGGCGTATGGCAAGACGGGCAATAGATCAACACCATAGAAGTGCCTAAGTTGGTAATATAACACTTTTAGAGCCGCATTGTGTCTCTCTATGTACCCATAGTGTGCATATTTTGAGCATCCACTGAGAACATGTCCAAGTCTTTCTGGCTCTTGCTTGCACGCTAGGCAGTTGGTATCGCCTAAAGATACATTCATTATGCGCTCGCGGTAAACTAAGGTGTCTATAACGCAGTCTTGACAGAAAAAAAGAAATCCCTTAGTCTCCGATCTCAATCCAGCAGACTTGAGAAACATGTTGGACAGACCCATCGAGAGCTCTTCTCTACGTATAATGCCGTAGAATTTACCATGAAGGGACTTGTCAGCATGTTTTCTTAGTACAAGCGTATGTTCTGCTTCCTCTACACGACTTTTGAGCACCAAAGGTGTTAGTGATGCTAGGCCATGTGTAGTGTCCCTGAAATCAAATGGGAGGCCAAGCTCTTCTGCTGCCCTATCTGCGGCACGGTATAGAAACGCTGCAGCATTGACGACTTCATGTTGATGTACGAGTCGCATAAGAGAATCTGTGCTATTTAGAATTGAGCAGGCTGTAGCCAGAACCGTTCTTCGATGAAGGCACTCTAAGCTTAGCAAGCCTCTACGCCCATTATCTCGAGGGAGGTATATTCGAGGTACGGAAGATCTAGGATGATGACTTCGATGGATTGTCATCATCTTACGTGTGCTTCGGTCAGGTTGCTTCAACTCATCGACGTTCCATGTTACTGCACCAAACGTGTAGGGCAATATAGGAACGGTCAGCATATTGGTTGCCTGGATCTTATTCTTTCCACATAATCCGGAAGCCCAAATTTTCCTAAGAATTTGGCGATACCTTTCTCCAAGGGCCGTTTTTAACACACGCACATTTTGAGTTTGCGCTTGCGGTATTCCAAGATATGTATATCTTTCTCCATTACCAAGATGTTGAATGGTATTTCCGCCTATGAGTTGAACAACCCGATCGTCACGCGATTAGGTAGTTTCTAGTCTTCCTTGGTGTAGGTGAACGCAGGCACACTTGTCCAGTCCGAAGCTCATGCCAATCGCTTTAGAGTACCTATTTACCGCCTCTACAAGGATGTTAAGGTCCTCTTTCGAGGAAACAAAGAGTTTAAGGTCGTCCATGTATAAAAGGTGGTTGACCTTATATTCTCTTCTGTTCGGCGGGCCACATAGGTACCCAGAGCTTTTGCCTCGGAGCACAATATATATAGGCAAGAGGGAGATGCAGAAAAGTATCGGACTTAGAGAGTCTCCTTGGAAGACCCCCCTCTTATATGTGATATAGATTGTAGTCACTTGTCTTTTGTCAGATGTTATGACAAATCTTGTCCGCCACAAGAGCATAAGCTCTTTTATGCATCTCACTATTTTTGGATGCACCTCCAGGCACTCAAGGAGCTTAATAAGTAGCTCATGGTTCGTGTTATCGAATGCCTCACAGTAGTCAATCCAAGCCATGGACAGATTGCGTCAATACATGATCGAGTCCTGGGCAATACACCTATCTATTAACAGGTTCTCCCTGCAACCTGCCAGTCCTCTCTTGCATCGACGTTGTTCAACTATTGCACTCCATATCGGCTCGATAGATGTTAATATCCTCTCTTTGAGGATGCCAGTGAATAGCTTGTAGCTGGTGTTTAAACAAGCTATGGGCCTATAGTTCCTTGGACTTGACAAACCTCCGGTCTTAGGGATCAATACCGTGCGTCCTTCCACTAGACACTGCGGGACGGGTTGTTCTCCGTTTGAGAAAGTAGTAAATATACGAGCTAGATGTTGGTGCGTAGCAGTGAACTTCTTCCACCAAAAGTTGTTGATTTTATCTGGTCCTGGCGCTGAAAAGTTCTTAGTTCTAGCGATAATTTTCTTCACTTCTTCAGCGTCTTCATTTAGCTGATAAGTATCTCCATATACTTGATCCCAGAAGATTTGAATCTCTTCTCGACTAGGTGGATTTTTGACGGCACGTGACGTTTTATTGAACAGGCGGGAAGGATGAGTAGAAAAGGTGGAATTTTCCTGAATCCACTTTACCCGCCGTTCAAGTCGCTGTTTCGCTGTTGAAAGAGATCTTATTTTTTGCGTCCAGTGCTGCTTGATGGTCAACAGTTTACACTTGTTCAGCGTGTGATTTGCTTTCCTTGAGTTTCGAGCAAGTGCCCTAAATTTTGGAGTGAATTCTTTATTTGATGTTATGTAGCTAATCAAGCATTGAATATTTGATGCATGCCGTCTGGTCGTTTCAATTTTAAACTAAAGCTCTGCAATACGCTCGCGAGTCTTACTCAAACGTACTGAAGCATCGTTACTTCTATTGTCGCTAATCAGGGAGACCACCTTCTCGTAAACTACACACCTCAGATTCTAGAGATTAACATCTTCGGGGAGCAAATCGGGGAGAGCAGTATTAGCTTCAGATAATTTGTCCACCCTGAGAAAGACTTTTTGGTGGATAGATCTCCTACTTCTCATGTTGGCATTATCGGCTATCTGCAAAGGCGTTCTTGCTGGAACGGGTGGAATATTCGCTGGAGGATGTTGCTCTTCTCCTGGTTGATAAAGAGCTTCATATCCGTTTTTTCGCAAAAAGTATACCTGATCTCTTGAATACTGAGGCGTTTTATGAGCATATTCCGGGTGCATATTGAACCAACGGTCATGTAACCTCTGTATGAATCCTCTTCGCGCCGGTGAGCTTCTTTGCCAACAGGTAAGGATGTCCCTCCTGAGTTGGTCCGACCATTTAAATCGATGTTCTCCATCCGAGAGATGCCTATTGTGGGTGGCACTGCGCGATACAGATAGCGTAACCGCATAATTCGTTGCATTGGGGAATTAGCCCAAAGCAACGTGGCTGACTGCAAGAGCCGAAGCTCTCGGGCGATGGGGTCGTTATTATTATTAATCTTTTTTATACTTAAAAATCTCCGTTCCATGTATTTAAATTGATGAATAATTATAACTCTATTTTTATTTATTTAATGAATAATTGGGACAAATTGTGTGTGGTAAAATGCAGAAAGATTTTTAGTGTCAGTACGCTGGTTTACTGCTTTCGGATTACTTGCTATGTGAGTCATTTCAAGTAACATTCTTTTTTTGTAATTTGTGGTTTTTTCAAGGATTGTACTTTGGTCAAAGTCAAATTTGTGATCCTGATACGACGCTGTCTGTCCATTTGCTAGGTGGTCGATAAATATCCCCTTTGTGTTCTTTTTTTCGAATTTCTAGGGGCCGCTTTGTTTTGCCTATATATAATGATTCGCACCCTGTGCAAGGTATACTGTAGACGACATTTGCGTTATCATCTGTAAGGACGGGATCTTTTTTTGATTTAAAAGTTGGAGTTAGATCATTAACATTTCGAAAAGCTGTTTTTACGTTGAAAGGTTATTTTAATATCGCTGAAATTTTTTCGGAAAGACCGCGAACATAAGGTAAAGAGATATATTTAAGGGGAGTGTCTGAGTTAGGGGTTGGATTCTGACCTGGTATGTGTAAGCCCTGTGTGAGTGGTTGCTTGTGTTTGTATGCCGTTGAGTGTAGCAGTGCGATTGGAAGCGTTTGTGTACTTTCTTACTGTGCGCAAATAATTAATTTTTTTTTACAATTATGTTGATGAATTCTAATGCGCAATTGTTATTAATTAAAATAGTTTTAACATTTCTGATATTTTCTGCATGAAAATCTTTGTGTGATAACAGGATGCTTCTGTCTACTAAATTATTAATGACAATGACTTTGTATTTATGGGGATGGTGTGATTGATAATTCAGGCATCGACCTGAAGCTGTATGCTTTTTATACCAATCGGTTTTCAAAGAGTTGCCTTCTCTTATGATCAGTGTGTCGAGGAAACTGATTTGCCCATTATTTTCTTCTCCTACTGTAAATTGAATTTTGTGGTTGTAACCGTTAAAGAAATTTGTAATTGTTGAAACTTGATCAGTTGGTATCGCGGTTATTATATCGTCGACATGCCGAAAACAAAAAGGTAATTGAAAGGGAATAGAAGATAAAACATGCTTTTCTAAATCATCCATTGCGATATCTGCCAGAATTTGAGAATGTGGTGAGCCCATTGAAAACCTGCTTTTTGTTTGTATGAATTGCCTTTGAAATTAAAAGAAGAGTTATTAGCACAAATTCCTAGACCTTTTACAAATTCATACCAAGGCATGGGGAGTGTTAGGTTCTATTTCGTGCCATCTGGTTTTAACTCCTGAAATAGCTAGGCCGATGGAGGCATTAGTAAATAATGAAACTACATCGAGAGAATATAATTTGTGATCAGGTGGAATGATGATGTTTTGAATTTTTTGAACGAATTCGAAACGGTTTTTTACACGTGATGTTGGGGGCGTAATAGTTGAGAAGTCTTCTATTTTAAGTACCGCCAAAGTTCCAGATGGGCCACATAAGATTCCGTCGGACAAATAATTCAATTTTTTGTTTCCAAAGTTCGCTTCAAAGCCGGATAGATCCGGATAGAAAACCGTTTTTAGACTTAAACAAAAACAGTTTTCTAACGTAAGTTCGGACATAGTTCCAGATAGGACCGAATACGATTCCGTCAGGCAAATCATTCAGTTTTCTGTTTCCGACGTTCGCTTCAAAGCCGGATAAATCCAGATAGAAAACGGTTATTGGACTTAGATGATAAGAGTCTTCTAAATTAAGTTCCACCAAAGTGCCGGATAGGGTCAGATAAAATTCTATTTTCCGTATGTCATCCGGATTAAAATTCGGATAGAGTCGCTAGTTTTCCGTTTAAGATTTTACGAACCGAAAGAGATCCAGATAGAGACGGAATAAAATCCGACGTGGGCTATCCGCACCTTTATCCGGTTTTGTATATGACTCTATCGGATCTTATCCGTCATTTTAAGCAGGGCAACCTTAGATTATGTCTCTGCTTTCTATTCAAAAATTATTATTTCTTGATAGAAAAAGATTGAATAGCCAATGATAATGTATTTTTAGGTTACTTTGCTTATTTTCGTTGTGAAATGAATATGTTATTATAGAAAAAGGCTAATTTAGGGGGGGGGGTGCATCTTTAGGTTATGTTTCGTAGGTCTTCCGTTTTTTCTCGACTAAACGGTACTTTTTTGATAGAAAAAGATTGAATGACCAATAAAATTTACAATTTATGCACTTGTGGTTATTTCTTAGATAACAATTGTGCGACGCAGATCACCCGCAGATTGTGATTGTCAGGTTCTGCGTGCAATAACGCGCTCATCTCGCCAGCATGGACTGTCGAGCACACATCTGCTAGCGCTATGAGTCGCATTTGGCCAACGCACTCCGCATCACACAATGCCGTCAGAATGTGACGCAGAGTCTGCAGTCACTATGTGTGCAGAATTCTTTCTAATAACATTTAATTTTCCTATAGTTATTACTCATAAAATTAAATGTTATTGGAACGTTATATAAACCATTTTCAAAACAATATGGACATTTTTTTAATACATTTTTTTTAATTTTGTGGATTTTTGGAAATATTAAAAAAATTTTGGGATTTTTTTGAAACTTTTGAAGTTTTGAAAAATTAAAAACTTTAAGGTTTCGTTTATTTTCCGGAAATGTACAAAAATATAAATCTATGTTTATTTTTTTTTTGCAAAATTCATTTTTAAAATATAACCAAATTTTTGTTATTTTTTGAGTGATATCGCGCATTTTTTTGTCGGTACCGGTATTTATACACAACCTTGTTAAAGAATTATTTATCTCCTCCATGTTTCCAGGCCATCTTGAATGTATTGAATATTATAAAAATAGATTAATGCAGTTCGTCAAATCAACATCAATATTACAAAAAATTCATTAGTCTACTCAAATAAATGTTTCTTTGAAAATTATAGTTTTTTTAAATTCGCGAGAAACATTTCTCGAGGAATGCAATGGTGGTTGTGCAATAGTGTGTGCAAATAAAAACTCGTAACTCGTAGTAAGACGCACGAAAAGTTTGGAGACAGTTGAGTCTGTAAAGTAATATATGGTATGTCTTTCTTCTTTAATTTGAATAATATATAATCAATATTTCCAACAGAATAGTTTTTGTTTTCCAGTGGCTGCCAAAAACTGTCCATGTTTTCCTGGTCCCCGGGACCAAAATGAATTTCGCTCGGAATTGAAAGAGGTCATACGCGCAACAAAACAGCGTTACCGCTATTCCTTGAAAAATCTCAAAGAAACGAAGGAGGAATAACAAATTGTGATCGAGGACGAAATCAGATTGGATCTGGAAGAAGATTACGAAGACGAGGACGGCGATGATGACAACGACGGTAATTAAAAGTGGCCAGTTGGCATTTAAATAAGAATCAGGGAATCAAGAGAAACATCTATTTCATTTCGTTACTGCGGTTGAACCAAATTACTTTTCACAAAATTTATTTCTTTTATCTCAAGTTTTGGACTAAATTAATAACTGGAATTGAATGAATTTGATTAGATTAAAATTTTGTTATTGCAATCTGTCGCAGTAACGAAATGTAGCAAAAGTTCCCCTCGGTTCCCTGAACTTAAAACAGTATTAATTGTTTATTTATAATTGCGTATTGAAGAGTTTATTTATGAAAACCTCAGAATATTTATGTAAACCCCTTAAGGTATTATATAATGCCTGAGATTGTATTCAAAAATATTTTTTATATATTTAAATAAAATTTTTATGAAATATATTACTTGCTTTTTATTTTACATTTATATAAGTTGCGTATATTTTAATATTTTATATTTGTCGCAACAGATTATGCGTCAGATCTGCTAGCGTTATGCGTAGCAGATTATGCGTCAGATTCTGCTAGACATATGCCAGGCAATTGATGACGCATATGTCTCATCAGGTGAGAGCACAATCTGCGCATCGATCTACAGTTCACAAATAATGTATTTTGAGGTTGTGTCTTTTTTTTAGTGGCAAGGAAGTCAATATTTTATAGTGGAAAAAGACTAAGCGAAAAATAAAATAGGTTACCCTGGCGGACCGGCTGAACGAAAGGGTTACGCTACAGCGTAACCATAAAGTAACCCTAAAGTAATCTTAAAGTATGTATACCATTAAGCCATTTCCCTTTCAGGGTAGGCGTGACACTACCCGATTCGGGTAGTGTTTCTAGGTGGATAGTTTTCTTGTAGTTATAAATAACTACAAATTTGGGATCACCACACCCATAATCTGCCAACAGCACACAGTATTCTCGAATGGTCACCCATCCAAGTACTAACCGCGCCCAACGCTGCTTAACTTCAGTGATCTGACGAGAACTGGTTTTTTCAGCGTGGCATGGCCGTTGGCCATATAATATTTTTGAATACAATCTAAGGCATTATATAATACCTTAAGTAATCTCGAATTATAATGAATACAAGAAAAAAAATAAATATCTTAATTGTTGCAATTATAATTGTACGTTAAAATTTACGTTAGAAGGTATTCCGTAATTGCAATAAGTTTACTTTTTAGCGTTAGAAATTAAAAAAACATAGTGGCTGTCATTGAAGGTCTCTGCTAGAGGCGACTTCAAGCGCATCTTCTCAGATCTGCTTAGATGCGCTTAAAGTAGCCTTTAGCAGACTTCATTGGCACCCACTATGTTTTTTTTAAATTTCTAACGCTAAAAAATAAACTTATTACAATGACGGTATCACCTTCTAACGTAAATTTCAACCTACAATTATAATTTTTACGCTCTAGCGTAACCCTTGCGTTCAGCCGGTCCACCAGGGTAATAATGCAATATTTAAGGTTATGTTCTCCATTTTCGATGAGAAATAAATATCTGATGATGGAAAAGGGCTACGTTAGTAATAAAATTGACAAATAATCCATTTTCAGGTTATGTCTTATAGGTCTTCCGTTTTCTCTCTATTAAATAGTATTTTTTATGGAAAAAGATTAAATAGCAATACAAATACACTAACAATTCATTTTTAGGTTGTGTCTTATAGGCATACAATTTTCTTTAAACTAAATAGTACTTTTTGATATCGAAAAAGATTGAATAGTCACCTTACTGAAAAACCCGACGTCGGATCCTAATATTTTCCTAAATCGTAGCCGGCGTCGTAACCCACGTAGGATACTACCCAGATAACAATACGTGCCGGCACGTGATCGGCCCGATGAGCTGGAGACCAGCGGGGGGGGGGGGGGTGTCGGGGCCGATAGGGGTAACAGGCTCCACCCAAGTGCTTTTTATGTATTTTGACCCGCTGTCTAAAAATCAACGGTTAATTAGTTATTAACAAATTAATTATTTAAATGGCCATAAAAAGTTTATGTACATTCTTAGAAATTTTTTGAAACATACCATGCATTCTTTACCTCACGATGAACAAGTAGAATTTTTCGGATTAAAAAAATATTGTATAGAACCCGAGATATCGCGATTTAACTAACAAAGCAGCGTAAGCGGCGCGAGCGAAGCGCGACCCCGAACCCGCGCGCCAAGCGGACAATATAGCGGTCAAATTAAAATCAGGATATCTCGACTTTATAGCGGTTTAAACAATTAAATTGTTAATAACTAATTAACCGTTGATTTTTAGACAAGCCACCCTCGAAATTCGTGTTAAGCGGGTCAAAATACATGAAAAGCACTTGGGTGGAGCCCGTTACCCCTCTCGGCCACCGGCGCCCCCCCCCCCCCCCTGACTCCTAGACTAGTACATTAGATGCCCGTCGGTCGTGCAAACGGCGACGAACGACGGGCTTGCGACTTGCACGACCGCTGCAGGCTGATAGTGCCAGTAGATTGAGATCGAAAACGCCACTCCCTCTGCTCCCGTCGAATGGGCGCCACTGATGTAGGGGATCCTGTATAGAATCTAGCACGGTTTCCGCCGTATCGGCAAAATTTTAATATAATAAATTAAATGATGTGAAGGAACATAGATACATATCTTTAATACATTGCCTCTCTTTATATCCTTGCAGATTCAACTCACTAGCGAGAGAGCTAGGTCGTTAATAGGCGTTATCCATCGACGATGCGTTTGAAGTCGCCTTCAGCCCACGTTATAGATAAGTATTATATTTTTAAAAAGTTTTTTATGTTGCAAGAAAAACTATTGCGATTACCCCGTGACCTTTTAACGCAAAATTTCAGGTAGAATCCGAATTTCAACAAGTGAAATGTTCATCTTCCTTTTTTAATGAGTTTTTCTTGCATGATACGGAGAGGATACGATGTGGATACTGTGAGGATACGCTGTAGCGTATCCGCTCCGTTCGTTCGGTCCGCCAGGGTCGTGTAGGGGTGGGTGGGTGGTCCCGTGAAGGAAGGAGCTTCGCTCCCCCAGCCGAAATTTCAATGTGCGCCACTGCCCTACATGTTCATTCGTCGCCCCTTAGGACGTGTACACGTCCCGGTAGGGCTCCCTTGTTTCCTGCATGTTCCTGTACATGTTTATGTACAGGTTCGTCTCTCAATTTCTTATGCTGACCCTGTAACGTTTCTTGTACTAGATATGGTATAGGATTAGTTATGGGTTCCCGTACAGGATTATCCAACAGGAAAGGGAAATGTATGTCCAGAAGGTATGTATGAAAATGAACGAAATAAACTAAAAATACATTAGTAGTTAATTTTATTGGCTATTCAATCTTTTTCGATAGAAAAAAGTACTACTTAGTGGAGAGAAAATGGAAGACCTATTAGACATAACCTAAAAATGCATTATTTGTCAATTTTATTACAAATTTAGCCCTTTTCCGTCATAACACATTCATTTCTCATTGAAAAGGGAGCGCATCACCTTAAATATTGCATTATTAGCATATTTTATTTCTCGCTTAGCCTTTTTCCGGTATAAAATATTTACTTTTCACCGAAAAAAGAAATGACCTTAAAATGCATTATTTGTGATTTTTTTCAACTTTAGCTCTTTTCCATCATAAAATATTCATTTCCCATCGAAAATTAACGACATAACCTAAAAATGCATTATTAGTGAATTTTATTGTCTCTTTAATCTTTTTCCATAAAAAGTACCCAGCTGAAAATTCCTGTACAGGAAC
>CAKNYM010022769.1:0-14234 GCA_932195095.1 Andricus curvator | reverse complement strand
AAAATTACCCCGATTTAAATCGATAAATAAATTTACAATTTATTTAAGCTGGTTCGTAACAGACATAATGGTGGCAGATAAGGGATTTGAAACTCGCAACCCACCTGGCTGCTAATTAATTCAACGTTTTTATTCTTTTCCTTGAATTGCGGTTTTTGAGGTTTTAGTGAATTTTTGCAGTTTGAGAAGATCCATAATAAGCAATAGATCTGCTTTGGAATTTATAAGAGTTAGTTAATAGAATTCTCAACGGATCTGTGATTAAAGGAAAGTGAGAGTGAACTAGTTAAAGGGAAATGCAAAGAGGTTTAGGCAAGCCTTTTTGGCCAGCTGATACCCTTTCTAAGAATTATTTAGCAAGCCTTTTCGGCCAGCAGTTAATTGTCTTTCGATTAAATATATTTTTTGTGTTTAACTAAAGACTTCTTTAATTATGCAATAGTTGATTCAAAATGCAAAAAGCATAAGCAAGCCTTCTCGGCCAACTGACCCTTTTCTAAGGATCACTCTGCAAGCCTTATCGGCTAGCGTGTGATCGGTTTTGGACTAACTGGCATTATTAACGAAGTGTGAAAAGATCAATTGTCTTCAATGTTAAATCTAGGTTCTGACAATGTCTGATTTGAGTCAAAAACGAAGGTCAAAACCTAGAGGAGGAAAGAAATTACGGGATATACAAAATAAAGGAAAATTTAACGTGATCGTTCAATGATTGATCAAAAATAAGATCATTGTGCACGAAATAGAAACGGTAGTTCAACCCTCTGGGAAATCAATAGAAGTGCCAATCAATATTCGATTCGTGGACCCCCCACAATTAAAACCGAAATTGATGTTCACTGAAATTGAGACCCCCGAAGAGTTCAATTCCCTATTTAATACTCTGTTAAACAAAGCGCAGCAAAGAATAGACCAGGTTCATAGACCTGTAATTAATTCTGAAAGCAAAAATACAGTTCAACTCCAGGATCAAAGTGAGACAGTGACACTTTCGTCCGATAGTGAAACTGACTGTGAGATTATCTTAAGTGATTCGGAACCTGCCATTTACAAAGTAGAGGAAGAAATTTTCCAAGCTTGCATTAGGCATTAACTCCCTAGAAATGTCATTATCGAAGGGTTATTAAAATTGGTAACGGAGAGAGACAGTGAGTGAACGGTGGACATTCGGGTAACAAAGTGTGCACTGACTTGTTGGGTGCAACCTGAAAGGAAAAATAATACTGAATGCCCAGCGAGATGAACCAATAGCTTGAAATAGGCGTAAACTGTATTTTATTACAAATAAGTCTGTACAACAACACCCCATAACCTATTAGAGTGAGGCCATTGCCATTTAAAGGTACATCGTGACGTTACATCGTGGCAATCTTTTTTGTTTTTTTGCGTGCGGACTATAAATATTGTAGATATATAATAATCAACAATCGACATTTATATTTACATAACATAGTTACTAGACGAGTTTTTTTCTAGAATAAATAAACCAAGAGGTATTTCGTTGAAGGCAAAACTTCTCGTAAGTAGTGCTCGCGAATTATTCCGGGGTGGTGAATTCAGGGTACTGAATTCTGCTATCTTTAGGTTTTCTAGATAAAGATTTTTTGAAAAATTCTTCAATAAAGCTCGATAAAATCAATCGATATGCCCACTGAGGAAAATACAAACGGTGGGCATTCAAACCAAACTCAATCTAGCATGATGGATGTAAGTGCCGCGATGGCAACCGCGCTGGAGGGTATGACCCTTCAGCAAAGCACCTTTCACATTCCCACGTTTGACGGGAAAACACCTTTTATTAAAATTGTTCTTAGTAAACTAAAGGGCATTGCTCGCGAAAGTGTCCGCGATAAACAATTCTCAACCCTTAAGGACTCAACAGTTCATTTTAAAAAACACTTCGCCCCCACTAAGAAGTACCAGTGGTACTTTGAAGCAATCGTAAATCTTCGTATGCACCAAAACGAAAATGTAAGCGATTACTACGATAGGACCTTGAGACTGGTTAGTGGAGCGAAACATTCGTTAGAAGAAAAGTACTCGGGTCCCGGCAAAAACACATCCATGATGATGAAGCCACTAATATATTGTGCTCGTGACCCTTATATTCGGGGGTTGCCAGCGGAAATGTCAACATTCGTGGATACTAGGAATCCAGCAGACATACACGAAGCATATGAATTCGCGCTTCACGTAGAGGAGCGACAAAAATATGCGGAAAAGGCAAGAGCGGCATCAGCGTCGACTTATCATATCTCTAGACAAGAAGAGTCCCCTGATAGGGCACGAACACCCAGTCCCTACACCAAGCTTATGGAGGGTGTCAGTAGATCTAAGCGACAGGAAAACCCCCCAGGAGAAACTACTCTACCTACTCCTAACATCCAATGCCCCCTCCTCTGCCTTATCCACCTTTCCCTATTCCACATCCAATGTACCCCAGCCCATACGTACAATATCCCTGTCCACACATGTATCCACCTAATTACGGATACCCTTACACTATGCCATACCCGCCTTCATTACAGGGAGTAGCTGATAATACCCCATGGCCTCCGGCCCTGTCATCTGCCGAAGCAAGGCCAGCGTCACCCAAACCAACGCATTTAAACTTCAAGAAGACCCGTCGTTCGGACGTGAAGACGAGTCCAAGTCTCAAGGAGCGTCCCAAAACAGAGCAGTTTGTGGAGCACCCCTGCAAATCTTCCGAGCCGGATGTCAAAAAACAGACTCACCAGTAGCGCGTTTAACTGCACCCGAACTTCGTGAAGGTAAGGTTTCATTTTTGATAGAACCCGGATCGGACGTCATTTTAATAAAGTTCAAAGCACTAATAGAAGACATCACTGTAGGGGATGATTCTATTCAGGTTTCTGGTGTAACACCTGAAATGGTGGAAACCCTTGGGACCGTGTGGGTACAGTTACTCAATAGCCAAGTGAAATTACATGCCGTTCCCAATGAGTTCCCCATTTCAGTCGAGGGAATAATTGGCCGCCCTTATCTGCGCCAGGAGCAAGCTCAGCTTTCTTTCAGGCATAACTCCCTTGTAATGATATCAGAGCCTATCACTCCGATACCACTTGTCGACCCTGAATCTAGAAATGTGCGAGAAAGCATAAAAAAGGAAATCAAACCTTTCTCTCGTACTATGAAAATACAATCACGGGTAAAACAACCGGTTGCAATCAATCTAAAAAATGAAGAACTATTAGAAGGATATCTGCCATGCCTGAATGCCTCTGATGGTGTTTACATTGGAGACGAAGTGGTCAGAAACAACAATGGTGTATTTTATGCATATGCCTACAATACTACAGAGAATGACGTGGAATTCAGGTGCAACCTCAAGAACTTAACCCAATCGACTATTGCGAGTTTCCAGGTACAACTTCTGAAGAATCAGACGCCGAAGATTGTAACGAAAATGTAGAAGAAAACGTTATAACAAATCGAGTGGAAAAAGTAATCCAGAGTCTTCACGTGAATCATCTTAATGAATCCGAGAAAGAAGTGGTCCTAGGACGGGCAAAAGATTTCTCGGATATATTCCACCTCAATGGCGAAATACTCAGCGTCAATAATAAGTTGCAACATAGGATCGCAACCATCAGTGATGCCGTCATCGCAAGAAAGCCGGAAGCTCAAGAGCAAATAGCTATACAAATTGACAAGCAGCTCAAGAGTGGTGTGATAAGGCCATCCAAATATTCATATAGTTCTCCTGTCATGATCATCCCTAAGAAAATTGACGCATCAGGGGAACGTAAATATCGTATAGTAATCGATTATCGAGCATTGAATGAGCAGGTAATCGGAAATGCATATCCGTTACCAAACATCACTGACATCCTAGATCAATTGGGAAGACCTCAGTATTTCTCTGTTTTCGATCTTGCCAGCGGTTATCATCAAGTTGAGACAAACCCAGAGGACCGAGCTAAAACTGCATTTTCAACACCGAGAGGGAACTAGACGAACACTAGCCGAACATAATAAAAATGCACGAAGATTTTTTAAACGACTTCGAGATGCCAATTTAAAACTTTAACCGGACAAGTGTGACTTTTTATATCCTGAGGTTGCCTACTTGGGACACATCATCGGTCGCGATGTTGTGCGTGCTGTACGGCAATTCCTCGGCTTGTCTGGATACTATCGGCGGTTTATAGAGGGCTATGCTAAATTGGCTAAACCATTAGCGGATCTTCTAAAAAATAGGTCTAAATTTATCTGGGGACCGGAGCAGGAGAAAATTTTTGTTAAATTGCGCGATTACCTCTACCAGGAGCCGATATTAATATATCCCAATTATACGAAAACATTTAAACTGACTACGGATGCATCAGAGTATGCGGTAGGTGCTGTGCTAACCCAAGAAGTAGATAAGGTTGACATGCCGGTAGCCTACTTCTCCAAAATATTGACAAGTATCGAACAACGGTACGATATGACCGAGAAAGATTGTCTTGCAGTACTGTATGCAGTACTTAATTTCAGACCGTATCTCTATGGACACGATTTTATACAAGCGTGTGACCATGAGCCAGTGCATTGGACCACTTATGTTGACAACCCTGGCCCAAGACTTATTCGCTGGAGATACCGCCCCAAGGACTACCAATACGTCTGTAAGTATAAAAAAGGTAAATTAAATAGAGGAGTAGAAGCGTTATTAGGGAACCCAGTGGAACTCGAAATGGATTCGATTCATGTCGAGGGCATGCAATTGTTTGAGTTCAACCCTTCCCCTTCAAATTCCTCTACGGACACGACAAATTTTGGGAGTCACCAAACGAACGTCACTTCCAATAAACCCAGCCAGGGCGAGCAATGTGATTCACTACAGGAACAGTGTTCTCATACAGGCCAGTATCGCGCCTTGCCACTGAGGTCCACTTCGACTAAAAGTTGTGCAAAGGATAAAAATCCGTTGAGTACTAGAACCATAGAACGACCCAAGCCTACAACTGACCGAATAACACGGCAGCGGACCACACAATCGTCGCAGAAAGAAGATGAAACTTTCATTCCAGAATCGGTTCAGAAAAAGGGCAAGTCTGCGATTAGGAATCCTATTCTGAATAAAAGAATAGTGAACCGACCCTCAGAGCAACCAAGAAAACTGAGCAAGGAGTCAGCTACTCAACGCCGCTCGCGTTTGACCGGAACTTCGGAAATCGAAGAATCCGACGGTAATTATAAACCACCGGCACATTATAAAAAACCAAACTTAGACCAGAGTAGTATTGCCAGCCGAATCTGTCTGCGAACTCGTTTACGGGACGAACCTGCAAAGCCTACATCTGGTCCTGATGACTCAAACTCCGACGATGCTTCATCAGAAGACAGCGATGACTCCGATCCACCAGTCCCACTTTGTTGCCCTATCTCCCTAACCCTTGGTTTCCTGCTCTATGTAGTAAGCCAACGGAGGTATACATAGATGGTGCATGCGCTTATAACAGCAAAGGAGAACCACAAGAAGGTGTGGGAGTTTGGTTCGACCAGGACTAACCTTGGAATATATTAAAACCGGCGCAGGATCGCCAAACTAATAACTCGGCTGAGATACAAACCGCAACCGCTGCTATCCAAAAAGCACTCGAAAATGGAATAACAAAACTGAGCATCTTTACCGATTCAAAGTTTCTTATATACAGTTATACCAAATGGGTGCCCACGTGGGAAACTAATGGGTGAAAGACAGCCGAGGGAAAGCCTGTTGTCAATCAGACTGAATTTAAAGAGCTACGTGAAACCGCAGCACCCTTGGAGATAACTTGGCATCATGTACCAAGCCATCAGGGTGTAGAGGGTAATAAAGCCACTGATCATCTGGCACGAACAGGGATGAATCAACCTAACAAAAACGCTAATGCACATGAAACTGGCACTTTTCCAAAAGGTAATGAGGAAAAATTGACGGAAAGACCCTTCGGGGATATCGTCAATGTCAGCCCAGACTGTACAAGTAGTGAAGACACTAGTGATAACAAAGTGAATAATAAACAGGCTACGGACACTTCTCATACATCCACACTGCGAGCCGCCATACAAAAGTCCATAGCTGAGTTCGATCAATCTATGACTAACCATCAGTCGTATTTTTGGGATCAGGAAGGCTTGGATTAACCAAAAAACACAGTCCAACTTGAAATCTCAGCTGTATCCGAATGAGAATAAGATCAAGATCTGTTACTCCATCTGAAAAATATGGATCCTTGCACTGAACGGGATGACCCACTCCCTGAGAGGGTAACTAAATTTTTAGCATCATTTCAGGATCATATTCAGCAAAGTAACAAAATCGACTCAAGGGACCCCGTTTTAGAGTGCTTAAAAACTCAAGAGACTCCTGTGATTTCCGGAGTCAAGAAGGGAAATCGCAAGAGTGCAGTACGCTTCAGAGATTTACCTGAAATGATGGGATCCCCCGTCGTTGAGCAACAACCGTCCAGTCGGTCTTTGGCTCAGACTCCTCTCACGGTTCCTTCTCCCTTCGCTCGATCTACTACAGAACACACAGGGGATTATAACGCAGCCCCCTCGACTAGTACAAGACTGAATGAGCCTGGAAGAAGACTTACAGACTTACCCCCTATGGACGGATCTGCGCAAGAATCAGTAGTTCCTGACTTTGCTGCAATGCCAGTTACAACAAGGATGCCCTTATAAGTATAAATGCCTTACATCGACCCTCCCACTCCCTCGTCAGAAGAGGAAATCGAACAAACCCAATCGATTGTTCTACCAAACGAGGAAAAGTCAAGTTCGCAATCCTCGTGCATTCTCCATGAGTGGACTGAGCCGCTAACGTATCGACGCGATCAATATGCTCGCTTCATCGCGGAAGATTATGAACCCACAACCCCGATTTTTAAACTACTTATTGCCATTGATCGTGTTAATCCTCAAGATTTATGGGAAGAACGGCCTCAAAAAAGGCAAGTTTTAGTAACTCTATCCAGGAAGTATAAAACATACTCGACAGTCGTCAAGAAAAATAATTTCGATGATATCGATTGGAGGGATGTTATACAAGGATTAAGAAGCTTAGAAAAAGCTTTAAACCGAGATCAGCACGGAACATATCGTATGGCAAATTCAGGCGACTTGCTTGGTAGTTTACCGCAAAACAAGTTAGCCGAATTGTTAACCGACGTATTCCGGGGTGGTCCACCTATGATAACGTTGTGCCACGGAAAATTAGAAGTTCCTCCAGAAGAGTCTCGTCAGCAACTAATTTCCGAATATCATGATGGTCTTCTTAGTGGACACAAGGGTGTAACTAAGACCTAGCGACGTCTCCGAGAACAATATGTGTGGCCAGGAATACGAAAAGATGTGACCGCTTACATCCGACAATGTAATAGTTGTCTCGAATATAAATTGATACGGGCCCGCACACGCGAGCCGATGGTTATTACGGACACCCCTTTAGGAGTGTTTGATAGTGTTTCTCTGGATACCTTTGGTAAACTAGCAACTACACCTCAAGGTAATAGGTATATCCTTACCATGCAGGATAATTTCTCAAAGTTGTGCATCGCGGTACCCATTCCATATTTAAAAACGCACACCGTAGCTCAGGCCGTTGCTCAAAACCTATTCGCGCAATATAGGGCTCCTCGCTGCATCTTAACGGACCGTGGAGGAAGTTTCATTAGCAAGGTTAATAGGAAGCTGGAAAAAATATTCGGGGTTAAGCAATTAACCATCTCTGGATATCGGCCCCAGACCAACAGATCACTTGAGCGCAGCCACGTTATTTTAAATATATATATACCATTAAACCATTTCCCTTTCAGGGTAGGCGTGACACTACCCGATTCGGGTAGTGTTTCTAGGTTTTTCTTGTAGTTATAAATAACTACAAGTGTGGGCTCACCACACCCACGATGTGCCAACAGCACTCATGTCAGTATTCTTGAATGGTCACCCATCCCAGTACTAACCGCGTCCAACGCTGCTTAACTTCAGTGATCTGACGAGAACTGGATTACGATGATTGGGATAGGTTATTGCCTTTTGCGATGTTCGCATACAATACCTCTGTCCATGAATCGAAGAATTTCACCCCGCTTGAATTACTCTAAGGACATATTGCGCGCATGCCAAGCTCATTCCCTCCTGTAGATAAATTGGAAACTTATGGGTCCTATCTTTGTGATTTAATAATTCGATTAAATGAAATCCAAAAGATAGCAGCGCGAAATATGATCCAAGCGAAAGAACGCTCTAAATTGCGTTATGATGAGAAGGCACGGCCGTTGAACGCAGCCATCGGAGATAGAGTGATTGCCTTCAAGGACGTTTGCAAAAATAAGTTTAATAAAAGGGCAACTGAAACTTATACTATCGTGGGCTTCACCGAGGATAATAATGTAGTTCTCGAGGCCGATGATGGTAAGATTCACTAAACATGCGGACAAGCTCTTGGTCACCCACCGTTAGAAGTTTCATCTCCTCCGTATGTATAAAACGGTACAGCACTCTCGTAGCCAAATGCATAAATTTAGTTCAAATGGTGTTCTCGGTGTTCCGATAAGAATAATAAGCATATATAATCACGGTCATCAGAAGAGTTTACTAGTCGTCACCATCCTCTGGATTACTCACACTACGACAGAAAACACCTATGAACATACAGGTCACCAACTGGCGTATCAACACATTCTTGCGTGTGGATGAACTCTACGATTCCTTGGACTACTACCAAACCAGGGTAAAAATACTACCGAAATATTGTCGACCTGCGTTGGAAGCAGAGTGTGACCAAATTATCACCAACTACGGTATCCGGACTAAATTAGACGCAGCCACTCGATTGAGGGATATTTTTCATCAGGAATTCAAGGAACTAACCTACCACTCAACAAAGAAACTACCAACCAAGTTACCCGCTGGGATGCGGACACGAAGAACTACGCCAATGTTAGGATTCTTAGGCGGAGTGATTGGACCTAACCGAATTACTCACTTACGATGATGGTCTAGTTATGCACAATAAAATCAATGATCTCCACTTGGCTCAAGTTAACCTATCACATCTAGTAGGTCCGCAGACGTATTTGGTACGCGCTCAACTCGAGCATTTGCACCGAATCACCGACGAGCAAGAAACCAGGCACATACAGGTTAAGTCAAATCTTCTAGCAGTAATAGCAAGAGTAGACCATATGGTCGATTCTGTGGACCACGTCACCTATACATAAGCGTTAAATCAGGTTCTGCACTCTATGGAACAAGGAAAAGACGATTATCTTCAATCAGCTCAACAGCTCCTAGACGTGATACATCAAGCCCGAGAAGGAAAACTACACCCTCTACTTCTTACGTCACAACAACTAGCACCAATATATCGGGATATCCAGTATCATGTTCACAAGGCAACTTTCCCAGTATCAGGTCCACACATTAGCATCAAAGGATTAGCTCAAGTGGCCACAATAACCATATTTTCCAACAATGGTACTCTCCAAGTAGTCATGGATGTCCCATTGACAGGTAAGGCAGAGCATACCCTTTATGAATTACATGCTTTAACTGTACATCAACCTCTTCTAAAAAATGGATCCGGAAAAGCCTACATTCGATCACCCTTCACGCATGCAGCCGTAGAGGATAATCAGCGTACTTACATGTTGTTCACTCAAGAAAATCGTGCAAAGTGACTGCTTCCAATCTACGAAACGGCCACTCAACAATCCTGTGAAATCCAGCTTCTACTAAACCCCGCTATTTTATCGTTCAAACTATGTAACATCCAAGTGTCATACGATCGTCTGCCCTTTTAGCAGGCTATTCCATCACTTAATGGTTGGATTTATTCCACCAGGATTGAACTAGAGGCAGAGATACGCTGTACTAATTTAGACACCGTCACTATAAAATTGAACGGACCAGGATTGGTCCGACTCTCACCTGAATGCAGTATGAAGACAGCCTTAGCTACACTACACGGAATGGAACCCATCGCTGGCTCAAGCATCGTAATCTATGAACCACATATTCATTTGGATTTAGCCAAAATATCTAATAAGTTGCTCAAAATCAATTCTATGGAGCCCTACATTCACTCTACAACTATAACATCGTTGGAGAATCCTCAGGACCCCGTTTACCAGGAGGGAGTGAAAACATTGGACCAACCAGAGAACAAAAATTATATGATTTTAGCTCGCAACGCCAGGAAAAAGCCAATCAGTCCAACTTGATACATGGAACCTATGCAGGTATTGGCCTATTAACGTTACTATTTGTGATGTATCTATGTCACTCTAAAATTTTAACTATCGGAGCCACCTGTTGGGCTTGTTTGAACCAGAAACGAACATCGAGTAGTACATCTAGCGCGACGAAAGATTTAGTGTCATCACCACAAATACGTTTAGATCTTCCTTGGTTGCCTGATGAGCCACCGGTACGTTCACTACCATCAGAGGACCCAAGACGAGCCGATACAACCAAAGGGACTCAGAACCACCATTTATCGCTCTCCACCGTAAGAGATAACCTGCAGAGTACTTCTACACACGGAGAACCAGTTGCTATGCCACGAGTTGAATTACCAGTGCAGAATCTTCAGCCAGTCTAAATTCAGTGACCTCTCATCGTCAACAGTATATTGTTATGTGGTGTAGAAAGGGAAGGAATTCCCGAAAAAGTGTCAGTAGCCAGTGGAATGAGTATGGGTTATGGGCAATGCATTTTTGATAAAAAAAAGAAAAAAAAAGACTTTCAAGAAGAATTGTTTTGACAAAACTAGATTTAAGACGACCTTCAGTCATTGTTAAAAATCCGTAGTCTCCGATTATCGTATTATCCGAAACCTAGTAATTAGGAAACGTTTAACTAGATCCAAAGGAAGAATCCGCCATCTCGGACACTGATAACAAACGGGGACGATTGTTGGTGATTCCAGGGCGGGTTTGTTACGGCGGACCCTGTGAGAATTGGCGATTTAGTAATTGATTGCCTGTTTTCATAGAATCCACGTAAGCGTTTTCTTTCAGTTCAGTGTCCGCCAATGCTGCTCTTCCCCCGCAGATCCATAGTTGTAATTACGCGAGACCAGTCATTGGATGGAGTGAGAGAGCAAGAGCGCGACAGCAATAATTAAAAATTAATATGCAATATCTCTTTATATTTCTTCTTTCCTAATACCTTCAAGCCGGAGAGCGACTTCAAAATGTCGATTAACAATGTTTATTATTAATAAACATTGACTTAATAATTTTATACATTAATAACATATCACCAACTAACTATTCGAAAATTTTGGAAATAATCAATTGAAGGTAAAATGCCAATAATCGATAACAATTAATACTAGGAGACTCATTAATTTAACTTTCCAATAATATTAGTTTCGCCATGAATCTCACAACTTTCTAATATCTAATAAGAAGACAGAGAAATTTAGAATAGTTTTCTAAAATTTAAAATATAATATGAAATTTTTACTTTAAAATAAAACCTGAAATAAAACATATTATCTCTAATGAGGTCTGGCAATTGTTGTAAATCGTTGAAATAATGATTTTAATAATTTAAATTAAGAATTTAACTTTGATTTGACATTGGTTTGCTCCGTCTCGTCTTTTCTCGCGCGTCTTATCGCGGTTGTCATCCGAAAAGTCAAAGGACCCCGCACGAAATATGAGTAAAACACCTTTCGGTCAAATTCGCTATAACTTTGGGGAATAATTCTTGATGTGATTTTGATCCAAATTTGTTATGAGCATAACCCCCAATAATCAAGTGTTTAGGTATTAGAAGCTCCGAAAGGTAGTAGAGTGTGTTATTCTTGTGCTTGTGGTGACCGATACCTACAAGTATCTACTTTTTTACAACTGTAGTGTTATTCTTATGTAATTGGGTATGAACAAGAGAAATCCTGTGTGTTTGTGTGTGTGTGGGGGGGGATCATATTTGTGTGTGAAGGGTGTGAAGATAGTTCGTGTTTTGTGTGAGGATGAGTCAGAGAGTATAACTTTAAGTGAAAATGATGGGTAACGTTGTAGAAGAGTGATTAGGGGGAGAGTGATATGTGCCAACCCGGGGGGGGGGGGGGGTAAGAGTTTTTTTTCGTGTTTGGGTGCAAGTGTTTGTATGAAGAGAGGAAGTTAGTGTAAGTGATTTACTATGTTGAAAGAGATTGTTATGTGGGAGGGTCAGTGGGTTGATTTGATGTTAGCAAGGAGGGGGGATATGTATTAAATAGGTAAGAAAGTACAAATCTCAGCAGAAAGAGAGGATGTTGATGAGAGCGATTAAAAATGAGGAAGAGGGGTTACACACTTCAACCTTACTCACTATCACACCAATCTAGTACTCCATCATACATACGCTTTCATGTACCCAGTCATACACAACATACCAATCATCTTTACACTAATATACAGTATATTAATCACCTTCCACACTGAAAAATGCACAACAGCTTTTATGCTTACACTCATTGACTTCTAAACCCTCAAACTAACACTGACACGTATTCATTCACACACATTGCATATTGTATAAAACAGAAGTAATAACCCCTCCACCCTCATTTCAACCTACACTGCAAACACTCTTTTTCATTTTCAATCGCACTCATCAACATCCTCTCTTTCTGCTGAGACTTGTACTTTCTTACCTATTTCATACATATCCCCCCTCCTTGATCACATCATTCCAACCCACTGACACTCCCACATAATAATCTCTTCCAACATAGTCAATCATATACACTAACTTCCTCTCTTCATACAAACACTTGCACCCAAACACGAACAAAAAACTCTTACCCCCCCCCCCCCACATTTGAACATATCACCCTCCCCCTAATCACTCTTCTACACCGTTACCCACCATTTTTATTTACAGTTATACCCTCTGACTCATCCTCACACAAAACACGAACTATCTTCACACCCTTCATACACAAATATAATACCCCCCCCCCCCACACACACACACACTCACACAAAAACACACAGGATTTCTCTTGTTCATACCCAATCACATAAGAATAACACTACAGTTGTAAAGAAGTATATACACGTAGGTATCGGTCACCGCAAGCACAAGAATAACACACTCTACTACCTTCCGGAGCTTCTAATACCTAAACACTTGATTATTGGGGGTTATGGCCATAACAAATTTTGATCAGAATCACATCAAGAATTATTCCCTAAAGTTATAGCGAATTTCCCCAAAAGGCCTTTTACTCATATTTCGTGCGGGGTCCTTTTCAAAGTACGCAATAGTCCGAGTTTTCAATGAGTCGATAACAAGGTGAGAATAATAAAAGCTTTTTGCGAACGGAAACCTGAGTGAATCACAAGTTTAGTGAATCAAAGATTAGGAAGTCGAAAGACTTGAAGTGTGTTGTTCTCTCCTATTGAATTCACAAAGGCAGGGGGATAATAACTCATTTACTAGTTTCAACTTAATAAAATTAGAATCTATTAAGTTGAGACTGAACGATTCCCACGAAGAAGTAAGTCGGGGTTATCAAGTTCTGAGTTTATTCCAGTAGCATTAACCGGCTTATTTTAAGTGTCATTATTGACACTTCGTGACCACCAGGCCCAATGCTTAGTGACTGGAACAAGTGCAGTGTCACCTTGCGTTCGTGGTGAGTCTAAACTAGAATCAATTCCAATTTGAAGAAAAGTACTCGACAGATCGGAGAGCACGCGAGTGTGGCGCCGGTGAAAACGCAAGTGAGGAGTGTCAAGGATTCTGAAGGGGTGACATCCAGCAAGTTCATATATATTATTACATAATATTATGCTCGCCTGTTGTCTACGGATACCGTTTGTGCTCTCTTTCTCTCTCTCCCTCTATATGCCCTTTTTTCCGGTCTATCGTTAAACTAGAATAAATAATTTTAGAACAAATTGAATTTAAAACAGAGATTGTGTGCGAGACAGTTTAATTTATCTAGGATAGATAAACCTGTTCAAAATTTCAATAACAAATGTAATAAATTGTCAACTATTTTCTAAACGAACATATTCAATCAGTAATTTGGAACCTAGTCTCAATTTCAGTAAAATCAGCAAGTACGGTACTCCGACAGGAGGAAGTTCACGAATCCCACTAAACTATAAAATAAACAAACTGACAAGAGTTAGTTTGGTCTGTTGTTCCTCCAACGTATCAGCTCATTCGGCATCACGTTACCATAAAATTACCCCGATTTAAATCGATAAATAAATTTACAATTTATTTAA
>CAKNYM010022765.1:0-15519 GCA_932195095.1 Andricus curvator | reverse complement strand
AAAAAAAAAAATAATTTGTAAACAAAACAGTTGAATTTTAGAAAAAAAGTATGACTTCTTAACTAAATAGTTATATTTTCAACAAAATAATCAAATAAAAAAAAATAGTTTAACTTGCAACCACAAAAATTAATTATCAACCAGTTGTATTTACAATCAAATAGTTGAACTTTTAAGCGAAAGGGACAAATTGTCAACAAAATAGTTGGATTTTTAACTAAATAGTTGAATTTTAAACCTACAAAGATGAATTTTTAACCAAATCATCGAATTCTTAAACAGAAAAGATTAAACTTTAATCATAAACAGTCGGATATTCACCAAATATGTAGTTGAATTTTCCAACCAAGAAGACAATTTTTCTACAAAACAGTTAAATTTTAAACAAAAAAGTTAATTTTCAATCGGAAAATGGAATTTAAAACTAATATCGATGAATTAAAAACAAAAAATGGAATAGTTAGATTTTCAGTTAAAAAAAATAATATGAAAAAGAAAGTATTTTCAAATGAAGAGATGGATCTTCAACTAATAAAATGAATTTTTAACAAATTAGTTCAACTATCAATCTAGAAGATTAATTTTCTACCATAACAGACGAATTTACAATAAAATACCTACATTTTAAACCAAATAGTTGAATTTTCAACTAAAAACGATACATTTTCACCAAAAATGGACAAGTTAAATTTTCAGTAAAAAAAATAAATTTCTAACAAAAAATTTAAACCTGAAACCAATAAAATAAATTGTTGACAAAGCAGTTTTAATTAAATTATATTTTTCCAGAAATATAATAGCAGACTTTTCAATAAAAAAGATTTAACTTGATACGAAAAATAGTTGGATTTTCGTACTGGATTCCATTAATCTAGTTCGAATTTAAGCGAAAAACCGAGAAGAAGGGTTTTTTTTAACAATGGAAAAAGAGGAAAAGAAGGAAATTGGGAAAAGAGTGTGAAGTATTTATTTAGTATTTATTTAGATATTGTAAAATGAAATTACTAATTTTCATTTTTTCAAAAGTTTCAAAAAATTGTTATTTGCATTTATATTTTTTATGGATGATGTCACATTCTGCGTTAACCCCCCGCCCTACGTCACAAATCGTCACAAAACCGTTTATCTTCCCCTCCTCCTATCAGTGTGACATACTTTTTAAACACCCCCAATGTTTTTTGCCGGAAATTAGCATTTTTAATTAAAAAATCATACTTTAAGGATGATTCACAAATTTTTGACAATTACTGGTCATGTTGGCGTTTTACACTATAAATTGGTATTTTCAGTAAATAAAATATAATATTGTATTTTTAGTAAAAAGATATTATATTTCGAAGAATAAATGGTGATGAACTCTGACGATCATACAGATATCCTTATAGATTTAAAAAAATGTGAAAAATTTGTGTACAATTTGTAGGATAAGGAAAAGGTTTCCACCGGAAATAGATTTCAAAGAAGATTTACAATTTCTGAATAATGGTTATGTTAATATTTTTTTACCGGAAAACGGTTATCTTAAACAAGAAGAATTTAGTTGAAACAAAGATTTACAATCCTAAACTATTTTTAATTATTTTATATCAGTGTTTTTCGTCAAAAATGTGTATTTTAAATTTAAATAATCATCACATCTTTCAGATAATGCTTATTCTTCAGATTATCATTCAGTCGTTAAAATGACAATTTTAAGTTTTGTTAGCGTTTTATAGCGGAAATCGGTACTTTTAATAAAAAAATCATTGGATTTCAAATAGGATACAAAATTTTTGAATTATTTTAATTTTCGTTGGCGTTTTTCACCAGAAATCGGTATAGATTTCAAATAAGATTTACGATTTTGGAAAAATTTTAGGTCAACATTTTTAACCGGAGATATGTCATTTTAAACAAAAAAGATTTACAATCTTGAATAATTTGTTGTTATGTTATAGTGCTTTTTTCTAAAGTTACTATTATTATTGAAGAATCATTAGTTTTCAAAGAATATTTATACAAGATTTAAATACTTAAACAATAATCGGGTAAGTTACCGTTTTACAGTGGAAATCGTTTATTACAAAAAATTATTTGGCTTCAAAAAGTAAACTTACAATTTTGAACAACTTTAGGTTATATTAGCGTTTGTCGTCGGAAAGTAGTATCTTTAAAAAAAATGCAACGATTTGATTGCCTCCACAAAATATTACATATTAATTCTGAAGTTCAGATATCAATTTTCATCATTTATCAAAAACACTGTCCATGTTTCTCTTTTCTATTATTGTAGATAATAGATACTATGAAATACAAAAATCTTGTGGTAATATTAATTTTATATTTTGATTAAAAATTTGCGTTTTCGAGTTTATATACATGTTTGGTTTGATGATAAAATTATATTTTTATAATTCTATTTACGTAATCATTTCTGTTTATTTTAAAAACGAAACTTTCGAGATTATATAAATTGTTTGAAACCTTATTTTAAAATTATTTTAATATACCTTTGACAGCATTTCGAAAAAATAATTCCACTTTTTTTGGTACTCTACGGATCCTCAGTATTTTAGCCAGGCGAGGAGAATAAAATGATATCATCTCCATAACTCGAGTCAGAATCGAAGACCCAAACATCGGAGATACGGCCTTTTCAAAATTATCAGTATCCTCAAAGCAATGACCTTCCATTCCAAACCCAACATTTGCCACGAATTCTCCAGTGTACTTGTTCCAGAATTCCACTAAATCTACTTCAACCACACTATTCTTTTCAAATAATTTTTTCAAGTACTTTTTAAGCTTGTAAGACACTTCACGAGTTGATAAAAATAAGGACTTTAATTTTCTGCTCGAAAATCCTGTCGTTAAAGCAGCTCGGATTCCTTTCCAATTATCTCTGGTCGTAAAAAATGGATTTTTACTCATGGACGGGTCGAGTTCAGGATCGAGTAAAATTTGATTTTCATCAAAGCTGGAAAAGTTGGTAACTAAGACTGACTTGGCGAGATCAGGATCACGAAGAAGCAAAGTTGGTGTTTTAAATTGATAAAATCCAATCATACTGTAATCTGGATAGCACTTATAGATCCTTTCACATAAACTTGGAAAACTTTCTTGTAAAGTAAAGGCGGACCACATGTGACCAATTCCTGGAATTATTCCTGGAACGCAGGGAATTTTTTTCTTCTGCCAATAATTGTAGGAACATGTTAGATAATAATATAAAGAAATTAATATGATGATCAGAGAAACAAAAACGTAAAGAAGTTCCATTCTTAAAGAGATTAAAGCGCTGACTGAGAGAAAATTGCATTCTTACTTCAGAATTAAAAAACTTTGATAAGCTATCTAGTGAAATGTTATCATTTCAGTTGTAGTGAAAGGAACAACAAAGGTTTAATAGTCCAATGATAAAAACACATTCGTAATGACGTTTTTCAATTTCTTCGGTTCCAGGGTCTTTAAATTTAAATAAGAAATTATTTTGTTTTCTGAGAAAAATTAGAATATGAAATATTTTTTTAAATATATGATTTTATAAGAATGAGGATTGACGTTTTTTGCGCTAGTTAAGAAAAGTTGTGGGTTAGCATTCCAGAGAATTATGAAAAAAATTTGCTTAAAATAAACGCCACAATTTTTATAAAAAATAGCGAAGTTTTAGGTGATAATTAATCAAATCTGTATAACAATTGAAGGGCGGAAATCCTAATAGTGTTAAGTGCCGTTTTCCGAATTTTTCAGGGTGACGGAAAAACATCATAATTTCCATGTATGTTCATGAAAATTCATAACATTGAATTTTTATGTTCTTATTTACCAAATCGATTATATTATGGAGTCCAATCAACCAATTCTAATGTCCCACAAAGTTATTAGCTCTCAAAGTGTAGTGAGAGTTAAGTCCAAGGAGCATGGCAGTCTCATTTCTATTAAGTCCATTTTCGCTACACTGTATATTATGAGAAAATTTGCACAAGTATCGCCTTTTTTTTCGATTCACCATTACTACTGCAATCAAGATTATTTTAATATAATTTTCATACCAAATGGTCTGTTTATGAAATCGACAAACTTCAAAAATTTATGTACAACATTTTTTGGGTCGATTCACGATTTCTTCACTACGTTTGTAAATTGTAATTGTTCAGATTATTTAAAATACATTTTTGTGAAAATTTTGTCTATTTGATTCTCAATTGTTTTATATTCAACTAGAAAAATAAAATTTTCTAAATTTGCAGGACTTTAGAACTTGAGAATATTTAAATTCATTCTATTTGATTCAACATCCAACTTCTGAAAGATATTGGACAATATTATGTATAAACGTTGAGGTAAATAAAAGATCAAGTTATACGGGTGATTTTCAAATAGATTTCAATGTTTCGTGTTCCTGAAAATGTTGTCGATGTCCCTAAACTTTTTTCAACCTTTTAAAGGACTTGAAGCACATGTATAGTATACTTCCTTAGTCCACAGAGATAAAGTTGAATGAAATTACAATTAGACATATACTCTAACGGTTCGAATTTTTCGTTCACCTCTTTTTTGATGATTAATTAAGTTGCCTTAATTTTCATGTTGTCAGAGCTAAAAAATTTTCTCCTCAAAGGGTTAAATGCTCTAAAAATTCTGTATTGAATGAGCCCAGGATGAAGCCAATTTCTCTATTTCTTAAGTAGATATTGCAAGAATAGTGTCAATTTCAATGAATTATTAAATTTTAGGTAATGTCCGAAATAAACAACATTTTGTAATGTTTCAGGTCAGCCCTGCAGAAGTGAACTGCAATGTTCACGAAACGTCGGCAAGATTCGTAGTTTTGCACACGATTGAAACCCGAAAAACCTACTTTAAATGTATTATAATGAATCATCGTGAAGGCATTAAATCTATTGCCCTCAGGCTTATTTTCAAGCTATTTCTCCTCAGTATCGCAACAACTTAAGATCATCAATCTAAAAAAATTTTCCTATCACAGTGCAAGAACTTAAGATTGTAACAAAAAAGTTGAAAAAATTTGAAAACAAAACAATTATTGTCACATTTATGCTCGTACAAGCTGTTGTGATACTGTGGAAAAATAGCTTTAAAATGAGCCTAAAAATATTTAAAAAAATTTTATTATTTGAAATATCACCTAAAATTTGAAAAAACATTAAACTTTACACTATTTTTGCAATATCTACTTAAGATATAGACAAATTGACTTCATACTGGGCTCATTTCATATAGAATTTTGAGAGCTTTCAACCCTTTATGGAGAAAAAATTATAGCTCTGACATGATTAAAATTAAGAGAACCTAATCAATCATCAGAAAAGAGGTAAACGCAAAATTCTGAATGATTGGTAAAAATCATTTGGTCACATAGAACCTTTCATGATTATAAAAAATTTTATGTGATAGGTGTTATCATAATCGATTATAAGCATAAATTCCGAAGCTTCTATAAATATAATGAATTTGATGTGATAGGTGTTATCATAATCGATTATAATCATAAATTCCGAACACTCTATAATTATAACTAATTTCATGTGATAGGTGTTATCATAATCGATTGTAATCATACCAAATAATTAGTTTCTGTGTAATCTTAAAAATACATCACGTTACCAGAATCTTCAAATTGATGAAATCTTCCTAAGTACTTTAAGAACACGGAAAAACCATGGATGGACCCTTAATTAACAAGTCCACCTCCCAAAAAAAACAGGACCAAAGGAAAAATATTTTTTTTTTAAGAAAATATCCTTACAGAATTTGTAGGGTTGATGAAGCAAAAACCTCTCCCAAAGTTGTCATTATTAAAAAAAAATGTGAATTACATCACGATAAAATGAAAAAACAACAGAAAAGGCCTCCTTTTGCTTACGGAAACGAAAAATTCTTTGAAAGGTATTTTTTTCTATATATACATATATATATATATATATATATATATATATATATATATATATATATATGAAAATGAATTACAATTATCAAATTATTTCGAATTTTAATTCACTTCCATTTCGTAAACTAAAATTGAAATTTATTTGAATATAGCCTAATATGTAATCACATCCAATACTTTAAAATCTAAAGAATTCAGTTAATTTACGGAAAGTTTTGTTTAATGGAGAGGGGTTATTTTAACAATACATCTGCAATTTGAGTAATTAACTAAAAAAAATTAATTTATTTCATTTTTACAGAATAAGGATTTTTTCGTCAATAAAAATTTGATAAGGGGATTCTCTTATCGAGGTATAACTGTCTAAGATATCATAATTAATGATGTTAACCTCCAAATTGTCAAAAATCTTAATTCACGTACAACTACAAACATTTGATAACAACGATGAAACAAAGTCTGTAATCAAACATAATGTTTGTCTAGAAATTTAGATAAGCTTTTCACACTCGAGACATATTTGTTCAATCCAGATATTTCTGGATCATAAATACTATACATAGATATGTAGGCAGTAAGTAAATATTATTGTCTTCCGTCGCAATTTTAGCTTTTAAAAATTAGGAAAAGTTCGCTTATGTAGATTACATTCCAAATATAAATTATAGTAACTACAAGGCTATAATAATAACATAACATAATATTAGATGGGCAGACAAGAACATTTTTGTCAAGTTCCCAGAAATTTGTTCAGCCTACTCTAAAAAAAATTTCAGAATTTAAAAGTGGCAACATCTTTTTTTTTTCTGCATCTACGAATACTACCTATATTATATACTAGACATATTTGTACTTTCTTTATGCAACGATTTTGCCTTTTTCTAGGATACAAAAAAAATCTAATCGATATTATTTTTTCGAATTAGGGAAACTTAACCATGACTTTTCACTTTTTGTAGAAGCTTCACATTCACCCATAAACCATCTTCTGGATAAGTAGAAAAACTCGTGTCTCTTTTCATGGGGAGAACAGTTTTATTAGAAAGTTCCAAAGAATAGTTCTTCAAAATTTGAACCATTGCGACTTTCAATTCTATCAGCGCCATTCGCTTACCTACACAAATTCTGGGACCCTCTCCAAATGGCAAAAAAATGTACTTAGATCGACTAGATTTTTGGTTCTCACTGAAACGCTCAGGGTCAAACTTTTCCGGTTCAGACCAATATTTTGGATCCATATGAAGACCGTACATAGATACAACTGCTACATCTCCAGGCTTAACTCGACAGGAAAGTCCATCAGGGCCCTTAAGATAACACTCTTTCGTGCAGTGTTTTGAAAGAATTGGTACTGCAGGTTCCAGCCTTAGAGTTTCATATACGACTTGTTCCATGTAAGTTAAATCCTGGAGGGCTTCGTAATCTAATTCGCCATTGTATTTTGAGAGAACTGTATTTACTTCTTGTCGAACTTTTTCCTGAATTTCGGGATGACAAGCTAGCTGAAAGCACAGGAAGCTAAGGGCGATGCTTGCGGATTCGTAGGCTTCTAGGAAAAAGCTTTCCATTATCACTAGCAAGGATTTCTCGTCAGGAACCTCCAGACCGTGAGACCTCTGATAATCAATCATCATCTGCAGAAAATCGTTGTGGACTGCATTGTCATTCTTTCGGTTTTGGACTACATCTGGAGAAAAAAAAGGATTTTAGTGATATATCTAATTATCTATCCTGATAAGGGAATTTAGTTTGGGAATAGTTATTTGTGATACAAGTGCGCAAAAGTGTGCGAGTGCTTCGGGGCGCAGGCGAATGATGCAATCACACAAGTTATCAATCACCTATGCGCACGTGTAGTTTTGAAACAAACCTTTGTGAAAAAATTTGTTTGAAACAAAAAATGTTGAAACAAAAAAACTGTGTTGAAAACAATTTTTTGGAAAAAAATTATTTAAAAAAAATGTTGGTATTTATGCTCTTTTGCCCGGTGCCGGGGGGGGGGGGGCTGCGAAACCCTAAAGCAAAACTTCAATCATTAACAGATTTGTTCAAGTTAAATCTAAATTTATTTCAAGACAATACCAACACCAGTGTTTAAAGTTACCTATGCCAGTGTCTAAAGTACCTCATCTCGAAAGTGCGCATGCGCAGCTTTTACACCAGTGCTTAAAGTAAGCCATCTTCAAACTGCGCATGCGCAAAAATTGTTCGCACACAGTCTGCTCAAATAAGATCCTTTAAGCACAATTTAGAAGCATGAAAACGTCAACTTTTGAGGTGGGTGTTGCAAAAAATATTATATTAACAATTTTCGGCGCGTCACTCAGAAAAATGTTTATTTGAATCAAACAAATCCTTTCTTTGATATAGGGTCAAAAAATATATTTTATTGAATTAAAAAATATTTATTTGATTCATATAAAATTTATTTAATTCAAACACACAATTGTTTAACTTAAATTTTATTTGAATCAAACAAATTCTATTTTTGATATAGGGTCAAACATTTTTCTGAGTGTAACAGCAACCATTACATTGACTGTACTCTTTTTTCAATACAAATTTAGACATTCTTCAATTACTAAAAACTTTCACTCTAAGTTTGAATTGACGTTCCACAAGGAAATTAGCTACTTTGTTAGTATTGAGTTACGTATAGGGGCGCATATAGCCGGATAAATTACCTACATTTTAAGCCCAGGATGAACCGTCTATGTGTTTTTTATTTTAAATGAAAGTTAAATAAATTCGAATAGATTAGTAAGAACGGATTTGAAAATTTGTTTTTCATTTAACTACAAAGTTGAACTTTTTATATATTTTTTAAAATTAAACCGTCCCATTTTGTTAAAACTACTTATATTCATCTGAAAGTTCATAAAATTAATAAAGAGTCTGAAGACACTCTTTAAAAACAATTTGTAAAAATGCTTTGTTACCATTTTTTGAAAATGAAGGGCATTGTTTAAAGTAATAAACAAATACATATTTGAGTAATTTCTTGCACTGAAGACTTCATTCTGTTGCCAAAATTGATTAAAAATTGATCAAAAATAAAAAATATCCACGACTTTTTTATAACTGATAACAATTATTAATTGTTTATATGAATTTTATATACAAATACAGATTTTCGACAATTTTCAACCGGTATATTTCCTTTTTTCAACGAAATTAAATTAAAATTGCTAGGAAAAAGCCTTACCTTATGATACCTAATCAACGAATAATATAATTGTTTATTTTATAAAAAATTGTATCTTAACAAATTCTGAGCCTAACTACTTGTCAACAAATGAAGTCTTTTTTACGAAATCGACTACCAATGATTTAGAAAGGATCTTGTTTTTAGGAGACTTTGTTAGACGACATAATTTGTTAATCGTTGAAACAAATTTGATGAAAAACACAGATTTTCTTCAATATTCAACTGAATTTTTTTTTTCAACGGAATTAATTCAAAATTACTTATTAAAATCCTTTCCTCATAATACTTTATTAACTAACAACAACTGTTCACTTAGAACTACAATTTTTTTAATTCAGCCTTTGGAAATCAATGAAAGTTCACTGAAATTTATGACATTTTTCACTGATTATCTAATAAGAAGATAACTGGTAATTTCTAGTTCCCTTCTTGAAACTTCATCTTTCAGTAACTATTCAATCAGTAAATGAGGCCTGGAATTCCATTGATTTTTCACTGATTGAAATCTTGAAAAATGAATCATAGATTCTCAGTAAAACTCCATAAAGTGCAAGAAAGATTTTATAACCGTACCGATAAAAAAATAATTCTCAACTATTCAAAATCTTCCATAAAATATTCCGCTTTTTATTTTACAAATTCATTTATTTAAGGTTTCCTTCTAAACTATTTTTTGAAGAAAATATTACTCTTTTTGGAAAAAAGACACCCCACAGTGGCCCCACAATAACGTCTATGAATTATTATTTTTTAATTTATCATTATGTTATTCAGCGTATAAATAAATAACATAGAAAAGTAATAAATGTTGATAATATTATTTTTTATTGTCGAGAAAAAGAAGCTGATTGTTATAAACAAATTATATTAATAAATACTTTGATGAGGAGCTCAACGGCAACAAAACTGGGGGTTGACTTAAATTAATCAAGTTTACTTATTCGAGAAATGCAAAAATGAAAATGTATTAATCATTTTTAATAATAATAAATTAAAAGTCAGCGATACATTTTCTTAATTCAATATTACTATTCGGTTGTCTGGAATATTTTTCAGTAGAAAAAATAATTTTTTTCTATGTAAAAGTGACGTGCGTGATTATTAATCAATTGAAAACATATTTTTAATTTTTTGTGTGAGAAAAACAACCTTACCTATGCAAAAAATGTAAAAATTAATACGTATTTAATATTTTTTTAATAACATAACAACTAAGAGTCAATGACACATTTCCCCATAGAATATTTTTATTTAGTTGTCTGGAAAAAACTGAAATCATAATTTTAAGTTTTTTAATGAGAAAGACAATTTTTACGTATGCAAAAAATGTAAAAATTAATTTGCATTTGATAATTTGTTTATAACAATGACAATTAAGAGTAAATGAAACATTTTCTTAATGCAATATTTTTATTCATTTGTCTGGAATATTGTTTAGTAAAAATTTTGTGTGTGTAAAAGTTTTATAATTTTTTTATAATTTGTATTAATAATATTTATAATTCCGTGTGACTATTAATCAATTAAAAACATATTTGGAACTGGCTTAATGCGAAAAATAATATATACCTACGAAAAAGATGCAAAAATGTACTATTTGTTTGCTGTAATGTTTATAACAATAGTAATGGTTAATATTTTGTGATAATTTATTACGATTATTATTTCCGCAAAGTACTTGAGTGCTTTTAGTCAACAATTTATTTTGTTCTGCTGTTGAACTCCTAATCCAAGTATTTGTACGATAATTTGTTTCTAGGAATTAGCTTCAATCCTAAACTAATTATTTATGCTTTTTAAGTGCACTTGCATTAATTCTGATAAAAAAACTTGATTCAAGACGTTTCCTCGACCGTAAAAAATAATATTCTCATAATGTCTCACTTTTCTAGTTTATTTATACAATAAATAACATAAAGAAGAATAAAAAAAAATTATAGACGTTATTGTGTATTTAAAGCTAAGTTCTCCTTAGCTGAATTTTTATTGTTTTTACATTCTCGTCATTTATGATGGAATCTATTAGATTCATGTGAATTCGGACGTATGTAGTTTTTGTCAATTCTCAACGTTTTGAGACCCCCTGAGTCAGAAAATTTTTTTTGACGAAAATGTCTGTCTGTTGTCTGACGACGCGATAAATTTCGAAGGAATTTTCTTATTCAAATTTCCATTTGCACATTGGTTTTTTGTCCAAAAAGATAGGTCAAGTTTGTTAGCCTGGCTTCTACTGCCAATATTTATGGTTTGAGCCATGAAAAATCAAACTGAGAAACGTGATAATTCAACTTTCCCACGAAATCATGCAAGATACAATAAATAGACAAGAGACCAAAATTATCTGTTTCTAAAAGTTCTACAAAATTGCTGTTAAATGTTTTTTTTTGTTCAATTATAAAAACAAGACAAAGAAAATACTTATGTTTCAATCCCAATGCGTATTATGAATTGTAATAATATAAATTTATTGAAATCATACATTTTTCAGGATAGCTGAGAATAAAATTTAATGCGAATCAACAAAGAAATATTAAAGTAATCACGATAAATAAAATTTGAACATTAGTTTGCAATATCTGAATAAGCAATCTCAGGTCGAGGTACAGAAATAAATGTAATACACATTTGATATAATAGTGTTAAACATAATGTAGAAAAGTTAACATTTAAAAAAAAATCAAAAGTGAAGCACGAGATACGTGATGAGAATGTGTTCGTTAAAGTCAAAGGAGCTTTAACAAAAGAGAATTCACAATCACCAAATTACAGTTGTCGATACTTTGACCCTGAATTAATAAAAATTTGTGCACAAATGTGGGGGAAATACAAACACGGCACTCTTAGCGCGAGTTAAATACATTATCAAGCGCGAAGCGCGAGAACCAAAGTCGCGCGATCTAGGCGCGATGAGAGTGTCCTCGCGCGGCAGGTAATTTTTTTTCAAGTAAAAAAACATTGAAATATTGTATTTACAATCACTAAATATCATGTAAATGCATCTTATTAAATTTTAAAAGCGGGTTTTTCCTGTAGTATCATTAATTTTACAAAAGTTATGATTTATTTTCATAATCTATTATGTTTTACAATACCTGAAAAGACTATTACATTTATTTCTTTAAAATACTACTCAAAGCCTCACTATTAACAACTAGATAAAATGGAATACTTTAATTAAATCAGTTCTTTAAAATAATTATTTGTGTTCAACTGAATTTTCTCGTTTCTGTATAGTTATAAAATAGAAAATTAATAGGATCACTGATGATTGATATTTAAAAATAAATTAAGTGTCTTTTACCTTTGACAAGATGTCCGAGAAAGTCCTCAACATCCTTAGGTACCCTGGCTATTCCCAAAATTTTAGCCAACTTTGGCAAAAAGAAAAGTATCATCTCCTTTTCTCTCCCAAAAGTAGAAAAGTCAAACATGGGCTCAACGACTGTTTGGAACGTCACAGGCTTATCTTCAAAACAATGACCCTCCACTCCAAATCCAACATTCGCCACGAATTCTCCAGTGTATTTCGTCCAAAAGTGCAATAGATCCAATTCGACGATATTTTTTTCTTGAGCCTTCTTTTCCAAATACTTATCGAGTTTAAAAGATACCTCTCGAGCCAATGCAAACAGCAACTTCAATTTTTTGTTAGAAAAGCCATTTGTCATAACAGATCGAGTTTCCTTCCAAACACTACCTTTTGCAAAAAATGGAGTGTCACTCATCGAAGGATCCAATTTCGAGTGAAGTGTAAGTTCGTTGTCGTGGAAGTTTGCGAAATTAGTGACCAAAATATCCTTTACAAGTTCAGGATCACGAAGAAGTATTGTTGGTGTTTTCAATTGAAAAAATCCTACCATACTTGAATTCAAGTTGCTTTTATACAGTTTTTCACATAGACTTGGAAAACTTTCTTTGAGAGAAAGGACTGACCACATGTGTCCAAAGATTGGTATGGCTTTAGGGGCAGAAGGTATTTCCTGTTTTATCCAATAATCGTAATTCCAAGTTAAGAAATAATAAATCGCAACCAAAAAAGCTGCTGCTGAAGCTAAAATGTATGTGCACTCCATTCTTAATAAGGACTCGATGAAGACTGAGGGATTGTTTACAACTTTCAACTTATATGTTTCAGACGAGAAGTTTGATAACCTATCTAAGGTGATAACTACTTACTTAAAACGCCATCAAAACTTGGCATACTAAAGAATTGTGAAGGTTATCCTAAAATATTACATTAAGCTGAACTGACTAAGTGAAAATTGATTAAGATTAGAAGGTTTTTAACGCTTCTTATCACTTTTCTTCGCGAAGAATAAAAGTGTCCAAGTTTCTTGAAGATTCTGGATTTTTTAGAAGAGCTCTAATCAATTTCTTTGGCAAACACATATTTGTAATATTTGCTGCTTTGTGTGCTAATTAGCTAATATCTCAGTTCAAAGGCATTGGCCGGAACTGCACTTTGAAACTGATTCAGGGTGCAAATAGCCTAGATAATACGATAAGTCTTATTATACTTATTTTGAGACATCAAATTGTACTAAATGAAAATAATCACTCATTACGCAATTTATATTTTTCTGATTTGGTTACATAAAAACAGATGAAATATATATACGTACTGTCTACTATTAAGGAATTTTCCGTAATACTTCTAATCTGAATTCTGATGACTGAAACCTATTCTACAAAAATTCTGATAATAAAAAAATACATACATATATACATGCGAACCTCAAAATTCTCTCTGTCTGGTAAATTTATTCACAAAAATACAGAGCTAGATTGTCTAAATGCCAAAAAGATACTTTTTTATTATGCTAGCGGTACTTAAAAAAAATTATACGCATATTTTGAGCAAGCAATTTTTTACATCAAATTACGTAGATGAGTTAAGGAAGAGAAGGCTAAATTGGCACAGTGACTCAATTGGCGCACTCTTAATTAACAATAAAACTACCATGGAAAAAAGATCACTTGAATCAAAGAAATGTTGTACTGAATACGTCTAATTAAATATTTGTTTGATCCAAAGAAATTTTTCTTATAAAAAGAAGAATTCATCACTTCATTTCTTTGACTCAAGTAATTTTTTTTTATTAGTGTATAATAGTTAGAGTCACGAAAATGGTTATATCATCTGCATTCTTGAATATGGTTTAAACAAATTGAACTGAAGAATGCACAATTAATCCATTTTTGAACCTATACACTTTCTTTTTTTTCAGATTTAATTGAAAAAAGCTATATTTATGCGTTAAAAAGTATAAAAATGGTTCGTTTGTTTATAAAATTATTTGAACGAAATATGTTTACCTTCTGGTAAATTATTCACTTATGGGGTCATTGTAGAGATGTTCCTTAAATTTGTTTGAAACCTTGCTAATTTTCACCGCACAATAAAGTAATATCGAAAATTATTCCTGAAAAGTAGTTTGTAGTCCATTCCATGAAAAACCCGAAGCCTATCTATCCAATAACAACTAAACAGTTAACTTGTTTATCAAATGTTATAATAAAGTAAATAGATAGTTAATATGTTATAAGTCGTAATGAAATATTTCTTTTAGATGTATGTATTGCGACGAAAATTAAATTGTATAACATATCCGAGTCTTGTTAATCCGTAAGATAGCATTTTTGCTTATTATTTTGTTTATAACTAATAAACTTTCTAAGTATTTGCTTATGAATACAGCATTTTCAGAAACCATTGACACTGATTCTAAACATTTTTGAGCAATTGCAAACAGTTTGAACAAAATAAGAGACTCGGATTTTCGAGAATACCTAAGTATTTTTTCGCGATCGAAAAAATTGGAGAATTTTTGTTCAAAATGTCAAAAAGCACATTTTTTCTGCTTTGTATTGAACTTAAGGAGACTTGAAATATTATATTTTTATTTTTTCATTTTCTCGTGTTCTTGGCGTCGTAAAGCAATTAATGAAAATTGTTTATTAAATATACAATATAATAATTATATTTCGATAATTTTTTTTATGTTTTTTCATTTCAATACTTTCTACGTACATTTGTATAAAAGTATTGCTTTCGTCCGATCATGATGACAGCAGAGATAAAAATTATTGAAATCTAATTCAATTCAAAAAACTCTGATATTCGATTAGCAATATTTGTCAAAATATGTAAATCGATGTCCCACATTCTCATTTATTATTTTGAGATTTTTTTTGGGAGGTTTCATACTAAATTTTGATTTTTTCAAAGAGAAGAATTTTTTTGAATTAAACATTTGGTATGTTCATTCAGTGTTTCATTTAGTTTGGCGGATAAGATAACCAACTATGCATTACGTGTCACAAACGGAGGAATTTTTTATAAATGTATTTGGCACAGTGTTCACAGATTGTGTGAGCTGGCGGCCCCCACCACGGCTCCCGTGTGGGAGCAACACACGTA
>CAKNYM010022763.1:0-24260 GCA_932195095.1 Andricus curvator | reverse complement strand
TAATTTGGTTTCCATGACAAGCACTGTTCAAACTTACTTAAAAATATTTTAGGAATGTATTTTAATGCGGAAAATACTTACTTCTGGCGTTTACACTTCAAAACTGGCGATTACTGGGACCGCGGGGATTACTGGGACGTTTACCTTACTGCTTTGAGTGGGAAACATATTGTCACTGGGTGACCTTCAGGGAAGTCACTAGTGACTGGTTTTTTGAATCTTATTACAAGCATGCCAAGCATGTGACTACTCAGGCTGGTAACTGTGTTAGCTGGGCATTCTATTCTTTATTAAGTTTAAGGAGAATTAGACAGTCAAAAGCACTAGTAAGAATTTGTTTATAAAAATTGTTCATAATAATTACACACCAGAGACTCGCTATTTGAACGCGCGATCGAACGCGTTATATGAATTCCTAGAATTGCTGGTCCCCACAGTTTCTCAGGGGGCAGAGCGAGAGACGGTTGCGACTCCGCCTCTGAAGGGACGCATGCACTATACTACTCAGTCAAGTAGATTGCGCAATATTATGGAAACGGTTCAGGCGGCCCTGACTGTTTACGTTTGGCTGTACGCGTTATATGAACAAGGCCATTTTCAGGCAATCCCGAGATTGTTCATCTATCGAGTCTCTGGTGTATTATTAAAATTATTTCTGTTTCATGAGTGCATATGCAATGTTTCTAGCTGATAGTGACCTATGGGCGCGCGGCGCTAAATAATATTATTTATCATTAACCCAAAAAGAGTTTATCAACAAATGATATAAATTAGCAACAATAAGAAATATCACGATGCTGAAAATATTATTGTTAATTGCATTCACTTTTCACCATCCCCAAAAATTTCCATCAATTTTTCATAAATAGTCTACGAAAGAATAATTTGTTAATCAAACGATGCAGAAATGTTCAATCGCACATTGTAAATAAATAGATAAATTTTCTTTAACAATTTTTATAACGTAATTTAATATCAATGAGTGGATTATTTTTCAATAGTTAGTATTAAGTTTCCTTTCAACGTAAAAAATCGTAGGCTCACTTGGGAAATTTCTACTCATTAGCAATGGATTAAAATACGGAAAAATAAGTATACAATTCTATTCTATAATTATGTAAGTACTTGTCTTTAAAACTCTTTATAGTTAAACAAAAGCAACATTTAAAAAATCTGCACATAATACAAATATTGAATTACACACAAAAATATTATTTTCTTATACTTATATTTTAAATGTATTTAAAGACAATACATATTGTAGACAAAAAGATAACTGTAAATTATACAATTAGTTTATAACCATTTGACGTTATCGTCACGTGCGTATGTTGAAAACATGAGGATGTGACAAGGAAACTAGAATCGAAGTTCAGTGCATACAATATTACAGGTAAGAACTTTATATCTGCTGAAAACCCATTTATTTGATCTTAAATCACAGGGAAAATCACCGCAGCTAAATTTACCATATTATTTTTTTACTAAATTCTATAGAGCAACAAGTGGATCAGAGAATTATTATTACATAAAAAACTTACCATTTTCTCTTCTCATCTAGGCAAATGATTTTGAAATTTGAATTCTATCTTCAGGAACTTAATATAATTACCGAAAATGAGATTAAAGTGCTATGTTATAAAGCTACTTTCTGTTCATAAACGTGTGAAGATTCCATCGATTCGTCGACCCGTAAATCCAGTACCAGATTTAGTAAGTAAAATTAATTTAATATCAGAAATTTATATTTTATTTTTTGTTATCGTGTATTTACTTTGAAACATCTTGAATTTGTAACGAATACTACTGAAAAATGCATGTCTGACGACATAATTCCATTTCCACTGAATATACTAAAATATGCTTTCTGATTTACCTTTTCTACTGAAAAACAAAATTTTAGTTAGTTATCTTACGAAACTATTTTTTAAAGTAAGAGTAAGAATATTTTCGTGAATTTGAAATTAAAATCGCGAATCTATTAAAAAATAAGAATAAAATGTCGACGTAACAAAAATAAAACGTTTCTGGAAATTTCCACAACTTAATCGAAATAATATTTTTAAAGATATTCTTTTGGTTATATTGAAACATTAAAAAAATAAGGTTACGGGAAAGTCATTCTTATGTAATAATTTTCAGTTAACAATAATAAGTCTTGTTATAATAAGTGACGTAAGAAGTTCTAAAATTGATGATTTTTTTTTTAAAGAAAGGAAGAGTTTATAAGTAGTAGACACAACGTCAAGTACGTCATACTACCGGTACGAACTTTATCTACTGAAGCAACATTAAAATTATCTTGAAAGATAAGTAGTGCAAAATAGTGAACGTACAGTCATTCCTGTAGAATGACACAATCGCAAAATTCCTGTTGTATCGAAATACACATACATAAAACACACATAATAAGAAAAACAAAGCCAATTTTTAGTCGATACGCGCTCAAGTGCAAGGCACACTTAATTGGGTTATATTTATTTTCACCGGGCAGTGCTTTTCAATTTGTTATGAAAAAATCTAAAATTTATCGAATCAAAAGAAGACATTGATAATGAAGCTTCTTCGAAAATTAATTTTTCTTGGAAATAATGTATTTACGTCGAAAAATAAAGTTTCTTCCTTACCTATCGACAATCTTGTAAGTAAAATTCACTTTTTATTTTTTTTTCTACACAGGGTGTCTACTCATTATTGCTCATGAAATTCTCGGGGTTTTCCGGTTTTTTCTGGTTGTAAATATCAAATCTCTTTTTACTAGAAGCACAAATAAAACGCCTTTAACCTAAGGTTTTTCTATGTATAATTTTTTGTATTGGGATATGTTATAATATTTAAACAAAATAATATTTTTGTAATTTATGGTGTCAAGTTTATTACTCAGAAAATGTTTGTACACATGATATGGGAAATATAATACAATTTCGATGTCTCAATTATCTGCAACGATTTAGTTAATATGACAGTTGTTATTCTTTATATTTATAAAATATATAATTAATTAATTATTGAAGATTGATTACAAGAAACTATTTTTAATCTTTTATTATGCCAGTTTAATTATAAAAACATATGCATATCATACATTTAATGTAAAATTCACTTAGTATTAAAATAAATAATACATATAATGATTTTTTGTAATAACTCTTCAATAATAATATTGATGATCAATCGCTTCAAAATATACTCAATTTCTAAATATCTCTTAAACATACTCAAATTTTTTCTAGAGTTTTGTAATCTTGAAAAATTGAAAATTTTTGCTTTGAAATCTTTTATATTCTTTTCGAAATTTTAGGAAATCACATGAAATGTTTTGAAATATTTCGCAATTTTCTCCTAGAATTCATTTTTCAAAAACTGTGTGTTGCAAATTTCATCTTTTTTTACAAGTATCCTAAATCACAGCAAGAGTTGAAGTTAAGGTACAAAATCTGAGAAATTCTCGGCGATCACCGCTCTCGGGGCCAACAGCGGTGATCGCCGATTAAAGCTTAATGCAAAGACGCTTGGAAATTTTTCGTCATCCATTAGAAACCTATTAGAATTTTTTAAAGTTTTATTGGCATTAATCAAAAAAGAAAAGGTTCAAAAAACTTTGTGTGGTCCAAATTTCACATTTTTTACAAGTATCTTAAGTTACAGCAAGAGTTGAAGTTAAGGTACAAAATCTGAGAAATTGTCGGCAATCACCGCTCTCGGGGCCGACAGCGGTGATCGCCGACTAAAGCTTGATGCAGAGACGCTTGGACATTTTTCGTCATTTATTGGAAACCCATTACGACTTTTTTGAATTTTATTGGCTCTAATCAAAGAAGGAAAAGTTAAAAAAACTACGTGGTCTAAATTTCAGTTTTTTTTACAAGTTTCCTAAGTCACAGCAAGAGTTGAAGTTAAGGTACAAAATCTGAAAAATTCTCGGCGATCACCGCTCTCGGGGCCGACAGCGGTGATCGCCGACTAAAGCCTGATGCAGAGACACTTGGAAATTTTTCGTAATTTATTGGAAACCATTAGGATTTTTTAAAATTCTATTGGCTTTAATCAAAGAAGGAAAAGTTAAAAAACTGCGTGGTCTAAATTTCAGATTTTTTTACAAGCTTCCTAAGTCACAGCAAGAGTTGAAGTTAAGGTATAAAATCTGAGAAATTCTCGGCGATCACCGCTCTCGGGGCCTACAGCGATAGTCGCCAACTAAAACTTGACGCAGACACACTTGGAAATTTGTTGCCATATCTTGGGAACCTGTGAAGATTTTCAAAATTTTATTGGCTCTAATTCAAAATAACAGTTTAAAGACTATGTAGTAGGGTGGTCCAAATTTTTTTTTTTAATTTTAAAAATAACACCCGGAAATTTGTTCGAATCCAAACAAAAAAAAACGTTTTTTTTTTAAATTAAATTTAGAGTGGCGTATGTCCCATGAAGTTTTAAACGTGTTTCTCAAAACAAAAAAAGACGGTTTCATAAATTTTATTCAGAGTCCTCAATATTAGCTAAATCGAGTTGAAACTCAATGTTTCTCTTGACAATTAGACATAGAATACGAATAAAATATTACTTTTCAAATATCACCCTCATAAGTCTGTTTTATAGGGTCCCAAAAAAAACCCCATAAGTGAAAAAATGGGCAATTTTTTTCTTATATATAAAATACTACTTCATACTGATAATTAGATGTTTAAATAAATTGTTTAAACAATTTATTATCGTTTTTAGCAATTTTCTCTTAGAATGGAGATAGCAAGTCGCGGGGTTTTCAAAAATTTTCCACTTTGTGTCCAATTTTCAATGAGAGAGAGGTAATAGTTTGATAATGTTAATAACCATAATTGTTTAAACAATTTATTATTATTGTTAATAATATTCTCTTTGCGGTTGCAGTGAGTTAAATAATTGATTAAAGTTAACAAAATTATTTTTTTAAACAATTTATTATTATTATGAATAATATTGCATATGAATAATGCTAGAAGGTTGCGGTATTTCTGAAATTTACAACTATTTGTCTACTTTTCACATAGGGTGAGTCAATAATTAATTCAATTTAGCAAAAATAATTATTTAAACAAATTATTATTGTTTATAACTATAATCTTCTTTATTAATGCAATATAGTTGCGATTCCTTCTAGAATGTTTAACTTTTTGCCCACTTTTTACTTAGTAAAGTAATAAATAACGCAAGTTAATAAACATAGTTGTTTAAACAATTTATAATTGTTTATAACTATCTTCTCTTAGATGAGTGCTAAACAGTTGCGGTTTTTTCTGAACCCTTAAACTTTTTGTTCACTTTTCACTTAATGAGATAATAATTAATTCAAGTAAACAAACATGCTTATTTAAACAATTGATTATTGTTTATAACTATATTCTCTTAGATTAATGCTAGAAAGTTGCTTTTTTCTGAAATCTTTAGTTTTGCTTTGACTTTTTATTTATGAACAAATAATAAGTGAACCTCAACAAGAATCGTTTTTTAAATCGTATTTTACTTTTTTAAATGAATTATTTTTTATCCTTCCCCAATGTTCAAAGAAATTTATTTAAACAAAAAAGCTATCTCACACAAGAGATAAGAAAAAAATGGAATAATTAGGAGCGTGAAAAAAGATTTAGAATTGAACATATTTTGGTATCAGCCCCCCTCCAGCAAAATATATTCACAAAAAATAAAGAGATTGTTTAAAATATTTTTCTCTCTAATGTTTATTTTTCATTCGTTCGTGACTAGAAAGGCTAAGAAAAGTTAAACATTTCAGAAGAAACCGCAACTTTCTAGCCCTTATCTAAGAGAAAATAGTTATAAACAATATTAAATTATTTAAACGACTATTTTTAATAACTTGCATTAATTATTACCTCACTAAGTGAAAAGTGGGCAAAAAGTTAAAAATTGCAGAAAAAAATCGCAACTATCTGGCATTAATATGGATGAAGATAGTTATTTACAATAATAATTTGTCTAAACAATTATTTTTGCTCAACTTAAATAATTATTAAGTCACTCTAAGTGAAAAATAGACAAATAGTTCAAACAATTATATTCGTTATCTTGAATTAATTATTACTTCACTCTAATTGATAAATGGTCAAAAGTTAAAAAATTCAGAAACAAACCGCAACTATCTAGTATTAATACAGAAGAAGATAGCTATAGACAATAATAATTTGTTCAAACATTTATTTTTGCTATATTGAATTAAATATTAACTCACTCCAAGTGAAAAGTGAACAAAAAGTTGAAAATTTGTGAAAAAAACGCAATTTCTAGCATTATACAAAGATAATATTATTAACAATAATAATAAATCGTTTAAACTATTATGTTTGTTAAAATTAATAAACTATTACCTCTCTCTAATTTAAAATTGGACAAAAAGTGGAAAATTTTTTTAAAACCTGCGACTTTCTATCTCCATTCTAAGAGAAAATTGCTAAAAACAATAATAAATTGTTTAAACAATTTATTTAAACATCTAATTATCAGTATAAAGTAGTGTTTCATGTATCAGAAACAATTTGCATTTAAAAAAACGCAAAAAAATTATAATTAGCGCCAAAAACTCGCAAAACTCATTTTTTCACTTATGGGGTTTTTTTGGGACTCCATAAAACAGACTTATGGGGGTGATATTCGAAAAGTAATATTTTATTCGTATTCTATGGCTAATCGTGAAGAGAAATGTTGAGTTTTCACTCGATTCAGCAAAAATTGAGGATTCTGAATAAAATTTACACAAACGTCTTTTTTCTTATGGGAAATACGTGTTGAACCTATAAATATCATTTTAAAAAAATGGATTTATTTTTGTCGATTCGAACAAATTTCCAAGCGTTATTCATAAAAATTCAGAAAAAAATTTTCCTATGCACTTTTGGATCACCCTACTGTGTAGTCTAAATTTCAGATTTTTGCTACAATTTTCCTATGTCATGCCACGAGTTGAAGTCAAGCTACAAAATCCGAGAAATGCTTGCATTTTTTTTTTAACTTTTCACGTGGTACGTTCTCTTTAAAAAGCCAGAAATATCTCTATTATGGTTCATTTGGCGCGGAATTTCGTAAGATTTCTAACAATTTTTCAAAAAAGTATCTCGCTCGTTTTTTGAACCAGTAATCACGTTTCAAAGTCAGCAGTGATTGTTATTAGTACACGGAAAAAATTCATCCGTAAAAAAGTCACGAACTAGTAGCTAGGTCTCGGATATGAGAAAAAGTCATCGGATATTGATGTATTTTCGTAAATAATCTGCGAACTTTGAGAAAGAATTGACGAACTCGACGTGAAAATTCTAAAACGGTTCATCACTTTTTTCACGTGAATGATTACAAAAATATTACGAGTGATTGGGAAAAGATTCTCAGAGCCCTCAGGAGCTTGCCCGACAAATCTGGGAACTGGAAAGTAGGTTCGCCTGTACGTGGCCCGCACACACGCTCGTCCAAATGCGCGGTGCGTGTGTGCGCTCGTATGTATGCTTCGAGCTCGTTGGATGAGTGGCTAGAAGTTTTATAATACCTATTTTGTTTGGCCGCGATGGCTGCGCGTGTTTACGCACTCCTGGATTATGTTTAGAAACTGGTGAGTCAACAGTCTTTGAGGGTTCGAATCTTCTGAGATGCGAAGTTATAAATTAATATAAATTAAATCGCACAAATACCAAAAAAATAACAAAAATCGCTACAAGTTCGAGACTTTTTCATGGATACATTTTTTCCGTGTACTTGCGCTAGTCGTACCAACAATTTTCAGTGGCAATGTACTTACTCAGCAATTTAACAACATTTAGTTAAAAAACAAACCAATTTTCAGTTTCGTTATGCAACAAAATGGGAAGTGTTCCTTATGGTGATTGGAGGATTATGCAGCATTGCAACAGGATTAGCGGTACCATGGAATGTCGGCATGTTTGGAAAATTGGTTGGCGGGATGGTTGATGCCCAATTAATGACTGCATTTAAAGCACTTGGAATAGATGTTTCAGCATATATTGTAACAGACGTCATGGAATCTGTGACGAATTTTGCAATTGGCACTTTGACAATTAGCTGCATAATGTTGGGCCTGACATATGTTAGCATTACTCTTTTTAACTACACTTCTCAAAATCAAACTCTTCGAATCAGAACTATATATTTGAAATCTATTTTACACCAAGATATTAGCTGGTATGATGTCATGAGCTGTGGTGACGTTGCAAGCAGATTAACTGAGTAAGAAGATTATCTACGTATTATTTTTGATATAGTTTAATTGTTATATGGGTAATTGTCAAATTGTAGGCAAATTTTAGCACCTAAAGTGGCAATCACATTATTATTAAGAATTAAATATTTCATAACGGAAATTGATCTTATCACATCTGAAAATCTATAATCCAAAAGGGGCAGTTTTGAAAATAAGAAATAATAATGAAATTCGTATATGAAATACGGAAAGTGGATTTTAGCTTTTAGGAGTTTGATAAACAGAGCGTGAGCTTTTAAAATGTTCAAAAGCGAATACTGTAACGCATGCCATTTAGGAAAAACAAAATATTTATAACTATTATAACTATATATATATTGGAAATGGCTTAATGGTATACATTGTAGATAATTTGTTATACGCGACTCGCATAGAGCGAGACTCTTTTATTGGTAGATTTAAAGCACTCTCGCAGACGACGTTTATTCATTCAATAGACAACCATTTTAAATTATAATAAATAGTAATTAGACCCGCAAGTTAGAAAGAGAGAGAAATAGGTACTCCATGAAGTGACGTCAGCAAGGCGCAGGGCGAGTAGAGGCGAGAGTCGCGAGAACAGCGTGCGCGTAGCTCGACGCGCGCATCTCCCTCCATCGATTTTCTACCCTCTCCGCTCGACTCCCACGCAACGCCCACGCAGCCTCCCCGTTAAAAGGGCGCGCACGGGCCCAGAACGAGAGAAGTGTTTGGGAGCTGGATGCCAGAACCCTCTCACCTAAACCCCACAGCTGGTTGCCAGCCCTAGGTTTCCACCACAAGCCATTGCCGCGCACAACAGATCTCTCGACCGCCAGAGTCCTCCAGCTGGATGCCAGCCAGAGGACCATTGACGACGCGTCGCCTTCGCCCTCTTGTGAGGAAGCAACAACGAACTACGACGCCTTGCTTTCACTGGCTTTTTTCACTGGTCACTTAACTTCTCCCCCGTCTTTCCTCCGCTAACGGGTTAGCTGGCATACCAGCCTGCCCGTTTCCGCTGAGACAGCTGGCATACCAGCCCTCTCTGCCGATACACTGACTAACTTCTCCCCTCTCCCACGACCAACAAATCAACACTCCTCTAACTCAGCTCTTTCCAGGGGAAAAAGAAATCAAAAACACTCGCTTAACTCGCTATCTCTTTCTATCTTAGGAGATAGATACATCACTCTCCCCTTGCCACCTCCCTCGACATTTATCCTGTCACTCCCTCCTCTGGTACTCTCCAGATCACTCTTCTAACCTGTCATCTCCCTCTATCTTATGAGATAGAAACCTCACACCCTCCTTTCACCTCCCTCGCAATCTATCCACCATATATCCCTCCTCTACAAAAATGGCAAAATTTTTTCTCTCACTCCCTCCTATGATTCCCCTACCTCTCCTGTCTCTTAATATCCCATCAGATAACTCCTTCTCACCTCCTCTCCATAGATGAAAATCTATTATCCCTGACAAATATCATTCTTACTACTTCCAACAAATCCCACCTAAAAGTAAGGAGCATATCAAATTTTTTCGAATATAAGTAAGTTGACGTAATCAATTAAAAGTCTAAATGTTACTATTCTTTTTTATTTCAATAAACAGGTTTTAAATTACACAAATGGAAACAACGTGACTGTAGTACAATTAAAGATTTAATATTCACTAAAACTATTTACATGATTTATTATGCAGTCTTTCAAATGTATTAAAATTTATTGATTACATCGTGTCACACACTAACTAACTGAGTAATAAATTATGCTTCCAGTTTTATCGAAATTGAAAATATGAATACAGTAGAAGTCCGATAAGTTTCTTATTTCGGGGCTGTAGGAGCGGAAAATTCCAGGAATGGCGGACTTATCGGATGCCCCCTCTAGTAGCACGATATTAGGTGCGCGCATGCGTGAGAATGATGCGCAAATCATAAGCAAAATAGCACATGTAGTGGGAGAACCCCATTTAGTGTGCATGCCGTGCGTGTGATGACGTTTTAAGGGCGTGTACACTTATCGGACGGCAACTTATCGGACTTCTACTGTACATGAAAATTCAACAGGTGAAGGCAAACTACATTAAATTACTTATTTTCTCAAATTTTTATATTAGAATCTCAGCACCTTTTAGCTGTAATAACAAATCTACCTATCTGTGTTGTAATATAATTTCCAACACATCTCTTCCCTTCTAATTGACTTATTTAGCTCACTTCTTGAGATCTGTATATTTATAAATATTGGTTAGGAAATAGTAAACAAACCGGCCCATCTGATCCACGCGCATGCGCATATAAGCAGTCGTACGCTCTGCTATTGTACCGTACGGGAATGACGCGAGAAAAATGATTAAGTTTGGCACTTTTTAATATTTATAAAAAAAATAACAGATTTAATCATAAAAATTCACCTAATTATGAAAGGAAACGCCGCTGAGGAAGTAACGGAATGGTTTTTATCATTTTTTTTCACTTCGAAACTGGTTTTTAACGCACGTACGGGAATGACGTTTTTGTTGTCAAAATGCACTTTTCAGTTTTAATATCGGATTCACAAGAAAGAGTTAATATTTTAAGCTCAATTTTATAGAATCTTGTATTAAACGATACGCTTAATATTTCTGTATTTATTACTCAACTGTAACTACAATATTTTACTATAAAAAAAAAACGTACCACAATGACGTCTGAAATTACAAAAATCGAGGGACAGACTTTAAGGTTTTTACAATATTATTTATTTGATTAGAAAAATGGGCATAAATTAAATTTATGTTCATCTAAAGCTTACAAACTTGATACGTTAAGCGTTTTTCGGGTTACTGTCTAAAAAAAGGAGAAAATCAGTTTATCCTTGTGCAAAGTGAGGTTGGAACGCCGTACGGTAATGGCGTTTGGGGTGTTCTTATATCAAATTAAAGTAAATAGGAACAGAAATGAAAAAAAAAGAACTGACCATTTTGCAGAGGATGATAATAAGTATTTATTAAATTTAAAAAAAAATCATTACGAGTTTCTAAGTTAATGTTATATCACTGGGACTTCAAGTTTGCCTTCAATTTGACAATTACCCATATATTGTTGCAGTTTAATTTCTCAAAAATGATTTCAAATACGCACTTTGAAAGTGGATTCTCAAGGTTTTCGAATATTTATACCTAAGTAGTACAGTTAAATTGGGATTTCTGATAAAACTTGACAGTGGTAGTAATTTTTTTAATTATTTTTCTCACGGAAGTCCTAATGAAATCCTGAAACCCAGCTGTCTTTACGTGTTGTGGAATTTTTTTATTGACAAAAGACCAAAAAATGGCACATTTTTCAAGACGTTTCTGCGGATAGTTGGTTTCACTGAAGAAATACGTGAAAGTGGGTACATAATTATTTGTAAACGATCAAAAAAGCTATTAGGATATTTTAAAAGATTCCAAGAAAATTTCAATAGATTTCAACAATTTGAAGGGATTTCTAAATTATTTATAGATTTTAAGCTATTTTTAATGACATTAAGGAATTTTCAAGAGCTTTGCAAAATTTTAAGGGATTTTAAATTATCTCAGAGGGATTTGAAATGTTTTAGGATATTTTAAAAGATTCCAAGGCATTTTTAATTGATTTTAATAATTTAAACGGATTTAAAGGATTTTACAGATTTTTAAAAATTTCAAGGAATTTATAAGAGTTTTCAAATGTTTCAAGGGATTTTAAAAGATTTAAAAGGTTTTGAAATATCCTGAAGTATTTTTTAAAAAAACTTCTAGGAATTTGCAATTGATTTAAATAAATTGAAAGGAGTTCAAAGATTTTAGGCTGTTTTAAAAGATTCCGAGAAAGTTCCAATAGATTTCAATTATTTAAAGGAATTCCAAAATATTTGAAAGATTTTAAGGAATTTTTGAGCACATCAAGGAATTTTCAAGAGCTTTGAGAAATTGCAAGCGATTTCAAAAGATCACACAAGATTTTAAATATTTTAGGATATTTTGAAATATTCCAAGGCATTTTTAATCGATTTCATTAACTTAAAGGGATTTTAAAGGATCTTAAAGATTTTATGGGCTTTTCAAAAATTTCAAGGAATTTTCTAGAGCTTGAAAAAGTTTTGAAGGTTTTTCAAAAGATTTCAAAGGTTTTAAAATATCTTAGAGTATTTTAAAAAATTTCCAATTGATTCAAATAAATTCAAAGGATTTCAAAGATTTTACGGTAGTTTAGAAGATTCGAAGAAATTTTCAATAGAATTCAATAATTTTAAGGGATTGCAAAAGGTTTTAAAGATTTTACGGTGTTTTAAAAAAATCAAAGAAAGTGTGAATAGATTTCAATAATTCATAGGGATTCCAATTACTTTAAAGATTGTTAAGGTTTTGAGTTATTTTTAAGAAATACAAGTAATTGCCAAGAGCTTTGAAAATTTTTAAGTGATTTTTGAAGATTCCAAGAAAGTTTCAATAGATTTCAATAATTTCAAGGAATTTCAAAATATTTTAAAGATTTTAAGGTATTTTTAATCACATCAAGGAGTTTTCAAGAGCTTTGAGAAATTGCAAGCGATTTCAAAAGATCACAGAGGATTTGAAATATTTTAGGATATTTTGAAATATTCCAAGGAATTTTTAATCGATTTCAATAACTTAAAGGGATTTTGAAGATTTTATGGGCTTTTTAAAAATTTCAAGGCATTTTCTAGAGCTTGAAAAAGTTTAAAGGGTTTTCAAAAGATTTCAAAGGTTTTGAAATTTCTTAGAGTATTTTAAAAAATTTCCTGTAATTTTGCAATTGATTTGAGTAAATTTAAAGGATTTTGGAGATTTTACGGTAGTTTAGAAGATTCCAAGAAATTTTTAATAGATTTCAATAATTTGAAGGGATTTCAAAAGATTTTAAAGATTTTAGGGTATTTTAAAAAATTCAAATAAAGTTTCAATAGATTTCAATAATTCATAGGGATTCAAATTACTTAAAAAAATGTTAAGGTTTTAAGATATTTTTAAGAAGTAATTTAAGGATTCAACTCTTTATATTAAACTCAATTTTTACAAGTAATTTTCAACAGCTTTGAAAAATGTTAAGTGATTTCTGAAGATTCCAAGAAAGTTTCAATAGATTTCAATACTTTGAATGGATTTAAAAAGATTTTAAAGATTTTAAGGTATTTTTAAGGACATCAAGGAATTTTCAAGAGCTTTGCACAATTTATGGGATTTCAAAAGATCTCAGAGGATTTGAAATATTTTAGGATATATTAAAAGATTCCAAAGAATTTTTAATTGATTTCAGTCATTTGAAGAGATTTTGAAGGATTTAAAAGATTTTAGGGTATTTTAAAAAATGTCAAGGAATTTTCAAGAGCTTTAAAAAGTTTCAAGGGTTTTCAAAAAAATTTAAAGGTTTTGAAATATCTAAGAGTATTTAAAAAAAGGTCCTAAGAATTTCCAATTGATTTAAATAAATTGAAAGGGTTTAAAATATTCTACGGTATTTTGAAAGATTCCAAGAAAGTTTCAATAGACATATTTTATCAGATTTCTGAGGACTTCAATAATTTTAAATTATTATATTAGATTTCATGGAATTTCACGGGTCTCATTTACTATAATAATTCTTATTGTCGCCATAGTTTAATTTTATCATTTTAAAGAATATTTTTAGTCTATATTCAACATTTATTAATTTTTATTAATATTTTCTTTATAAAGTTACTTCCAAAATATGCTTCTTCTAATAATAAAAACGTGTTGCCGGATGAAAACAATTTTGTACTACCTTTTTCAGACTTCTAAATCAGTTATTTTGGTCAAATAAAGACACTTTAAATGTTCTTGAAATTTCACTAATAGAATTATATTTAATGATCTTTAATTATACTCAAACTTGCATTCAAGAAACCCGGATTTACGACGTTCCTAGAATTTTAGTCCTCGGTATTTTGGTGATGCGAGGCCGCGGGACAGAAAGAAAGGCCGGCTCATTCATGCGTGACAAACATCATGAGAGGAGTACCCTCAGCACGTTAGTTGCATCAAATGTTAGTATTCGTCCAAATCCAACAGAAATTGTTCATGCGGCCTAATTACGTTTCGATTTTCCCGATTTATGCTGAAGGTCACTGCAAGCCGTGCTCAAACCCTTTCTTAAATCCAAGTTTCAGTGTATTAATCAATTGAAATGTGGAAATTAAACTTTTAAGATATTAAAATTAATGAAAAACTGTTCAATTACCGGATGACATAAACACTCGGGGATATTAAGAATAATTCACTATATTTTTATTAACTATAATCGGAAACGACAAGAAACAAATTTATTTTGTAATTCTGCAATTCATTCTGCAAAACAGGCGTATTTGAAAGTTAGATTTTAAGCTTTCTTTTAGAAGGTATGATGCCATAAATTTTAAAAAGGTGGTCTGGAACACTTTACCGCATGACATTTATTCATATAAAATCCAATTTATTTTTATACAGAGTAAAGTAAAAATAATTGGTAGATAGTATATTATTGCAGAAAATGCGCCTAATAAACCCCTGCAATTAAATTAAAATGTTGCATTTTTGCAATCTATTTTTAAAGAATTATCACAAACACTTCACTTTGGAATGTATGTGTTCTGATATTTCTTTCCGTTAATGTATTATTCATAAAAGGAATAATTATTAATTTATTAAATAAAAATTTAATTAGATTTTCAACCAGTGTTGTCTCTTATTCTAGTTATTAGCTTTTGTGAAAAAAGTTACGTAACACCTGTGGAGGGAGGGTAAAAAAACATTTATTACTATTGCTACTATAGGGTCGAATGTCTGCCTACAAACTCGACTGCCGAAAACCCGGCTGAACTCGGGAGGTGGTTTTCTGCATTTTTCCTCTCCCCTGGCCAAACGTCCAGGCAAATGAGAGTATTTATAAGAAAGTCGGATGCAGCCGCGGGTTATCTCTGGTTCCTAATTAATTCATACAGTGATTCTAAGCCCACCTTAGTGAAAGAAAAATTTGCATAGGCACATACCCAGTGAAGTGGAGCCGTCTGGCAGATAGGGTGACCCGTGTATAGACCTCTGTTTCACCGGGGTTTCAAAATTGATAAGACATATCGTAGGTTTCAACTGCAATGCTACGAGACTTAAATGGACCAGCCTTGCGAAAAAATAATATACTCCAGGTCCCATAGGAACCGGTCCGGTTTTGCAATTCCTAGAACTGCTGGCCCACGCAGTTTCTCAGCGCCCAGGGCGAGAGACGATTGCGACTCTCGCCTCAGAAGGGCCGCAGTGCGCGAGTACTCAGTCGAATATATTGCGCAATATTATGCATTTCAATTGGAAACGGTTCAGGCGACCATGACTGTTTACGTTTCGAGGGTACCGATTTAGTAACAAGGCCAGTGCGAGGCAACCCCCGAAACTGTTATTATATGGAACTTGGAGTGTAATAATAATAATATTACTACTAAAAATATATCAATATTTCAATTTCCAGGGACGTCATAAAACTTGAGGATGGAATTGGCGAAAAATTTGTTATGTTTCTGCACAATTTTTTTGCAGTCATTGGTTGCATTGTTCTTGCTTTTTACAATGGCTGGAAGCTTGCTAGTATTTGTATAGTTCCATTCATTGTCATTATTTTTATCCTTTATGCTGTAGCAAAGGTAATTTTACAATAATAATAATACAATAATACATATCAAATAATATTTTGTGATAATAATTTTATTTTTATTTTATGGTAACAATAAGGCAACAGCATCAATGACTCGAAAGGAAGTAGATGTGTATGCCACAGCAGGGGCTATCGCTGAAGAAGCATTTTCCGCTATTCGTACGGTTGTAGCTTTTGGAGGTGAAAAATTAGAATTTCTCAGATACACGTCGAACCTTTTGTCAACCTACAAAAACAATATTAATTCCGTTTTCATTTCTGCCCTGGAATTTGGTTTGATTTGGCTATCAACTTACATAACTTACTCTTTCGCATATTGGTATGGAGTTGACTTAATTTTGAGAGAAAGATCACTTCCTATAGGAACTCAAAGTTTCACACCGTCATCCATGGCAACGGTGAGATAAAAATTCAAATCTAATTCTCTATATCAAATCATAGGGAAAAGGGGGTTTTTCACGAAAAAAGGGTAATAATGGAGGAATAAGTTCTTTCAAATAAAATTAATGTAAATAACATATTGAATGCAATATGAAACACTTTAAATTAGTAAGATTTCAAGTCGAAGTGTATATTGAATTTTCAACAAACAAGATTGATTTCCTGACCAAAAAGACGAATTTTTAACAAAATTGTTGAATTTCAAAGCCAAAAGAACGAATTATCTACAAAACAGTTAAATTTTCTACCAAAAAGTTAAATTTTCTTCCAAAAAGTTAAATTTTCATAAAAATAGTTTAATTTTAACCAAGCGGTTAAATTTTAACCAGAAATATAATTTTTTAACAAGAAACCTAATTTTAAACCGAATAGTTTAATTTTCTACCAAATTGTTGAAAAATTTTTCGACTAGAAAATATCAATTTTTAACCAAAAATGGAATAGTTACGTTTTTAGTTCAAAAAATTAATTCTCAATCAAAAAAGAAGAGAATTTTTAACGAAATAGTTATATTTTCAACAAGTGAGATGAATTTTCAACTAAAATGATGAATTATAAAATATGAATTTTCAACAATAGAGTTTAACCCAAAAAATGATTTCTTAACCTGGAATATTAATTTTCTGAAAATGGAATAGTTAAATTTTGAACCAAGAGGGCGAATTTTTGAAAAAATTCATTTTTAACGGATTGTTCAACTTTCAGCCAAGCAGTTGAATTGTTAACTGAAAAAGATGAATTTTTTTTAAAGCCAAAATAACGAATTATCTACAAAAGTGGTTGAATTTTCAACGCAAAGATTTTAACAAATATGTTAATTTTCATAAAAAATAGTTTAATTTTTAACCAAATAGTTGAATTCAAACTAAAAATATTATTTTTTGATAAAAAAGTTATTTTTCAACCCAATAATTTAATTTTCCACCAAATTGTTGAACCTTTTACCAAACCAGATTAATTCAGACCCAAACATTTGCATTTTGAACCAAAAAGGATGAATTTTCATCCAACAAGATTAATTTTCGACCAAAAAAAGACGAATTTTTAATAAAATACATGAATTTTCAACTAGAAAAGATCAATTTTTAATAAAAGTAGTATCTTTCAACCAAGAATGGAAAAGTTACACTGTTAGTTGAAAACATTAATTATCAAACAAACAAAAAACGAATTTTCAACCAAATAGTTACATTTTTAACATAAGATATGAATTTTCAAGTAAAATGATGAATTTTAAAATAAAAACTTTTTAACAAGAAAGTTCATCCCAAAAGATGATTCTTTAACCCCGAATATCAATTTTCTAAAAATACAATAGTTAAATTCTGAACCAAGGAGGTGAATCTTAAAAAAATATGAATTTTTACCAAATAGTTAAATTTTCAACCAAAAAGATTAATCTTCAAGCAAGAAGATTAATGTCATCAATTTTCAACAAAATTGTTGAATTTTAAAGCCAAAAGGACAAATTATGTACAAAAAGGTTAAATTTTCAACCCAAAAGTATGATTTTTTAACAAAAAAATTTAATTTTCTACCACAAAGTTAAATTTTCATGAAAATAATTTAAGTTTTGACCACACAGTTAAATTTTAACCAAAAATATCAATTTTTAACAAAAAAGCTAATTTTCAACATAATAGTTCAATTTTCTGCTAAATTGTTGGATTGTCAACCAAACCAGGTTAATTTAGAACCGAACAGTTGTTAAAAGACATGAATTTTTTTCAATTTTTTTCAATTCAACTAGAAAAGATCGATTTTCAATAGAAAATATCCCTTTTTAACCCAAAATGGAATAGTTACACCGTTAATTAAAAAAATTAATTCTCAACTAAAAAAAGAGTATTTTCAATAAAATAGTTATATTTTCAACAAAAGAGATGAATTTTCAACTAAAATAATGAATCATAAAAAAATGAATTTTTAACAATAGAGTTCAACCCAAAAGATGATTTTTTAACCCGAAAGATTAATTTTCTAAAAATGGAATAGTTAAGTTTTCAGCCAAGGAGGAGAATCTGTAAAAAAATTAATTTGCAACAAAGCAGTTCAACTTTCAAACAAGTATTTGAATTTTCAACTTTTAAATTTTCAACCAAAAAGATAAATTGTCCAGCAAAAGAATTAAGGTTCTACCAAAAAACACAAATTTTCAACAAAATATATCATTTTTCAAAAAAATGGTTAAATTTTAAAGTCATAAAAACGAATTATCTACAAAAACGGTTGAATTTTCAACCCAAAGATATACATTTTTAACAAAATTGTTAATTTTCTATCAAAAAGTTACATTTTCATAAATATAGTTTAATTTTAAACCAAACAGTTAACTTTCAAGCAAAAAAAAAATTTTTAACAAAAAAGCTCATTTTCAACCGAATAATTCAATTTTCGAACAAATGGTTGAATTATCAACAAACCAGATTAATTTAGAACCGAACAGTTGCATTTTTAACTAAGAGGATGAATTTTCAACCTCAAAGATTAATTTTCGACAAAAAAAAGATACATTTTTAATCAGATAAATGAATTTTCAACTAAAAAATATCAATTTTTAATTTAAAAAAATTTTTAACCGAAATGATGATTTTTTTATCCGGAAGATTAATTTTCTATAAATGGAATAGTTAAATTTTCAATCAAGAAGATGAATCTACACTTATAAAATGAATTTTTAACAAAGTAGTTCAACTTTTAACCAAGTAGCTGAATTTCTGAACAAGAAAGATGGCTTTTAACAAAATTGTTGCATTTTCAACAAAAAAATAAAATTTTCAAACAAATTCTAGAATTTTTAACCAAACGAGATGAATTCTAAACCAAAAATATAATAGTAGACTTTTCAACCAGAAGTAGTCGATTTTTCTTTTTGGATTCTATTAAGTTAGTTCGCATTTAAGCGAAAAACCGAGAAAAAAGGGAGAAAGCATATGTTTCCTGAAAACAAAGAAAAAAAGAAGAATTCTTTGAAATTTATCATCAGGAAACGTACTAAATGTTATCTAACTTCTTTTAAGTTCTTATAAAAAAAACATGGTCAAAATAAATCGAGGGGTTAATTACTCCTACAACCAAATAGATGAATTTTAAAAGAAGAATGTAATAGTTGATATATCAACTAAAAAAGATTTCAATTTTAATGAAAAAGAGATGAATTTATCCAAAAAAGAGGAATTTTCAACAAAATAGTTGAATTCTCAACAAAAACAGATTAATTTTCCACCGAAAACTTGTTTTTCACAAATAAAATGAAATTTCTACCAAAAGGGACGAACTTTAAAACTAGATAGACGAATTTTCTGAAAAATAGTTGAATTCTTATACGAAAAAGATTTTTCAGTCAAAAAATAAAAAGCAATTAATAAAATTATAATTTTAAGAGGGAAACAATTTTTCATGCAAAATAAAAATTTCGAATAACTATTTATGTTTGAAGTTCATTTGTTTATTTTTTCTCGAGGTTATATATATATATATATATATATATATATATATATATATATATATATAATTTATCCAAGGTTCTTGAGGACATTTAAAAGAAGAAATTTAAAAATATTTGATCAATTTTCGGAAATTTTTAAAAGCTTAAATATATTCGTAATCTATTCAAAACTTCTCAAATTCCTAAATATATTTTAAAATGACTCGAATTATTTTGAAATCTTTTTAAATATTTTCACTGAGTTAATTTTTCAACAATGAAATGATTTAAAATTTTCCTAGAAATCTTACAAAAATTCCAATTCTCTTGAAACCTTTCAAAATTCTTGAAAAGCTTCTGTATTTTTTTCGAAATCTTCAAAAATGTACATTAATTATTTTTATCTTGTTCAATTCTATATCATTTGTAGAAAATTGTCAAAACTTCCATATATCTTTTAAAATTATTGGAATTCTTCCAAAAGTTTTTTAAAAACCTTATAACTCTAAAAAAATGCTTTAAAATATTCAAGATTTTTTTTTCTGACAATTTAAACAATATTCTGAAATGTTTTGAAATCTTACGATATTCTATTAAAATGCATTTTTTTAAATAACAAATCATTTTAATTTTTTCCATTTTTTCAATTCTTTTTAAATTTGAAATTAATTTTGAATTTTTTCAACCTCTTCTGAACATCTTTCAAAATGATTCAAATTTATCCTAAAATTGTTTAAAAAGCTTTTAAAACTAAAGAAATTGCTTTTAAATCTTCCAGATTCTTTTCTAAGAATTTAAAAGATCTTTGATATGTTTTGAAATCATTTAAAATTCTCCCTCAAAATTAAATTTTCAAAATAAAAAAATTATTTTATTTTCCCTAGGAATCTTAAGAAAATTTCATTTTGAAAACTTAGAAGATCTTTGAAATGTTTTGAAATCATTTAAAATTTTCTCTCAAAATTAAATTTTCGAAATAAAAAAAATGACTTTATTTTTCCTAGGAATCTCAAGGCCATTTTTCAATTTTTCAGGAATAAAAAAAACATTTAGGAAAAATTTGATCCATTCGAAATATATTTAAAAAGTATTTGAATAAAAGTTTTGAAACTATTCAAAAACAATTTTAAAATATTTTTCAAATAATTCAAAATTTTGAAATCTTTTAACAAATTTAAAACAATATGTAGATTTTCAAGATTCCGAAATGAAATTTTGAAACTTTTTAAGAACTTTAAAAGGTTTCAAGATAATAAAAATTAATTTCTTAAGATTTCTGGGAAAATTTAAATTACATTTTTTTGAAAAAATCAATTTTTAAAGAAAATTTATTTATCAAAACATTTCAAAAGATTTAGAAAAATTTCGAAAAAATTGGAAGATTTTAAGGCAATTTTTTTAATTTTGAAAGATTTTTCAAAAATTTCAAGAATAATTCAAGTCAGTTTAAAAGATATTGAGGAATTTAAGAAGTTTTGGAGAGATCACAAATATTTTTTACTTTCAAGGATATCCGAAAAAACACCCAATATTTTTTTAGTTCTTCCTAACTTCTAAAAGTGTTAAAAATGTTTTTAACTTGTTCAAATTTTTCCGAAAACTCGTAAAATCCTGTGAAATAAATAAAATTATACTTTCTCGACATATCTAAAGTTTCCAAAAATCGTTTTGAATTTTCGCAAGAACCTTAGCAAAATTATATGTATACATATAACCTCAAAAATAAAGGAATAAATAAACTTGAAAAATAGTTACTCGTAATTTTTATTTTGTGAGAAAAATTTTTTCCCCTCAAATAACATATAATTATGTTGAATTTATTTTATTTTTTGACTGAAAAATCTTTTTTGTCTGAAAATTCGTCTTTGTTTCAACATTTCTAATATTTGTTTAAAAATTGAAGTACTTTGTCAAAATTCATTTTTGTTGTTGATAAAGATTCATCATTTTAATTCAAAATTCATCTCTTTGGTTGAAAATGTGACTATTTTGTTGAAGATTCATATATTTTGTTGAAAATTCATCAAATTCATTGAATTAATAATAATATTAATAATAATTAATTTAATTTTGTTATGTCTTTGGTTGAAAATTCAACTGTTTGGTAGAAAATTTACTTTCTTGTTTTATTTTGTTGTAATTTTATATCGAAACATTGAAAATCGTTTGGTTTCATTCTTAAACCTTTAAAAAATGTATCGTTTAAAAATAATTATATGTTATGGTTAAACAAATATTTAAAACCAATGCTTACTTATATACATAATTTCAACATGAAACATCCACAATCGCTCAAATAAACGTTTGAAATTAAACAATTTTGAATAAAAAATCTTTCAATAATAAAATAAATCCCAATTCAAGACCTTCGATATTAATTAACCTGCAAATGAGGAATACACTCAACTCCCGATATAAGATCCCCCGATTTACGCCGTTCCTAAAATTGATGGCCTGCGTAGTTTCCAATGAGAGGAGTCGCGGGGCCGGAATAGAGGATCTGCTCAGTCAAGCGTGACAAACAGCTCGAGGTCCGCAATCTCAGCGCCTTAGTTGCATCAGGTTGCTTCATACGTCCAAATCCAACAGAAATGATTCATGTGGCCCTGCCTGTTTACGTTTGGATTCCCCCGATTTAGGATCAAGGCCAAGGCAAGCCATGTCCGAAACCGGTCTTTTATCGGGAGTTGAGTGTACTTGAAATTTTGTATTTTAAATTACTTGGAAGCTATAAAAATAGAGAAATTTTTATTCTCAAACTTAATATTTACTGCTATTTACATTAAATAATTAATAATATGAGAGTAATAATTAATCAAGTTTTGTCCATAAAGATATTCTTCAGCGTGATGATGGCCACTGTAAATTTATGCTCTGGTGCAATGTTCATTGAAACGTTTGGAATTTCAAAAGCATCTGCTGTGAAAGTTTTTTCTGTTATTGAAAGAAATTCAAATATTGACAGTTTATCTCTGAAAGGATTAAAACCACCAGACATCGGTGGTTCTATCGAATTTAAAAATGTATGTTTCGAATATCCTTCAAGGCCTGAAATTAAAGTAAGTTTTTTCGATATGCATGAAAATTACAAAATAAAAAGACAGTTTTAGAATATTTTAATTTTTTCAAAATATTTTTATTATTATAATTTCAGGTCCTAAAAAATTTAAGTTTCTCAGTCAAAAAAGGAGAAACAGTGGCACTCGTTGGAAGTTCCGGATGTGGAAAATCCACCTGTATCCAACTTATGCAACGTTTTTATGACATATCTGGAGGACAGGTACTTTTTTTAGTTCCTGATTATTCAAAAAATATATTATTATTAAGTGATGCTACAAAATCTCAATTTTGAAATTTCATGACTTTCCCTGACAGTCTCTCTCTGCCCTGACTTTTTCCTGACCAATTTTGTATTTCCCCTCAATTATAATATTTATAAGATATCATCCACAAATTACATAAGACATACGTAAAATACATAACTAAATAGTTGAGTTTTCAACCCAAATATATGAAGTCTCTACCAAAATAATTGAATTTTTAATCCAAAAAAATTAATAAATTTTTAACAAAAAGAGATAAATTTTCAAGCAAAAATTAAATAGTTCAAATTTGACTCAGAAAAATTAATTTTTAAACAAAAAAGAGAAGAATTTTTGAACCAAAGAAATTAATTTTTGAAATAAAATGATGAATATTCACACAAGAAAAAAAATGTTTAACTAAAAAATTAAATTTTCAACCCAAGAGATGAATTTTCTACCGCAAGAGACAAATTTTCGACAAAAGACATCAATTTTCAACCAAAAATGGAATAGTTTAATCTTCTGTTAGAAAAATTAATTTTTAGCAAAAAAAAATCGAATTTTCAACAAAAAAGTTAAATTTTCAACCGAAGAAATGAATTTTCCAAAAAGGGAATAGTTAAATTTTCAGTAACAAAATTAATTTTCAAACAAATAGATGAATTTTTAACCCAAAAGATTATTTTTCTTCGAAAAAAAACAAATTTTCGAATAAAAAGAATGAATTTCGAATCAGAAATATAATAGTTCAATTTTAGGTGAGAAAAATGAATTTTCAACAACAAAAAAAAACTATTAAAAATGCAGTTTCGACCAAAAATATGAAATATCAACCTAGTGCCACGCAATAGAGAAATATTGTAGAAAAAGTCGGAAAAAGGGCCTCATGGGGGGGAGGGGGTAAAAACCGCCGAAAAATAAGCCTCTTGGTTTGTGAAAGCCCGTCAATGAAATTACTTTTTCACCAAAAAATACGAATTTTCAACCAAATATTTAAATTTCCACCTAAAACAGATCAATTTTTAACTTAAAATAGAATGGAACTCAAATTTTCTATGAAAAAAATGAATTCTCAACTAGATCAAATAAATTTTAAACACAATAATCAAATTTACAACCAGCCAGATGAATTTTCAGCCAAAAATATTAAATTTTCATGAAATGGTGTTTCTTTGTATGGGCTTTAGGGTCCAGTAATCAAAA
>CAKNYM010022759.1:0-26623 GCA_932195095.1 Andricus curvator | reverse complement strand
CGATAATTACCTTCTCCGATGATAATGCAGATTCGTACTTAAATATTTAATGTGTAACACCTTGCTAAAATTAGCGTATATCAGAAAAACAGAATCTTTCTCTGATCTCTCTGTAGCTCAATTAGTTAGAGCACCTGACCGGAAATCAGTTGATCTGGTGTTCGAATCCCAGTGGAGTGAAAAGAGAGAGATCCTTTTTTTCTGAATAAATTGAATTTAATATACAATTAATTTCCTTTTAAAAAACAACAAATTCAAAAAATACATAAATTTAAATTTTCAATCACAAAAAAGAATTTTTTTTCAAAAATGTACATTTTCTTTTCTTTTTTTTTAAATCTTCTCAATTTTAAAATTATCTTTTTAAGTTTCAAAACTATATTTCAAATGAGTTGAAATTTTTCCTAATTTTTTTCTAATAGTTAAAAAAAATCAGGAAAAATTTCAATAATTGTGCAAAATTATAAAAATTGCCTTGAAATCTTCCAGAATCTTTTTTAACAATTTTATTATACTTTTTGAAATGTTTGAAAATGTTTTGGAATATTCGATTAAAATTCATTTTTCAAAATAAAAAATAATGCTGCAAACATGAACTGATTGATAAAAATATTTTGGTGTCAAAAATCATTTTTTTTTCTTAAAATATTTTTTTTAAACTCTTTACTATTGTTTTTATAATATTTATGCATATTCAGGGTTAAACTATTTAAAAAAAGGAATAGAAACAAAAAAAATGTTATAATGTACCAGGACGTGAACCCATGACGAGAGAGTTTGCAGTCTGCAACTTAGACCATTGCTCCATCGTAGCTTGCTCGATTGTCCTGTAATTCAAACCGATGTTTCTTTCAACGAGTGCACGAGTTTCTTTCAACCCTTTTTTCTCATAAACCGTTTTCTATCTAAGTAAACGGTTTCAGCTTTTTCCATCTCAAATTAAGCCCTCTTCGCTCACAAAACATGATTAAAATTCGTGCCCCTGTCACGCGCACTCCCCTTGTAAGAAAATTAATTTTAAACCAATAACAAAACAAATAGAATAGTTACATTTTCAACCAAAAACAATGAATTTTGAAAAAATAGTGCAATTTTCGATCCAAAATTTTCAACAACAAAAAAAGGAATTTGAACGAAGTAGTCGAACTTATTTTCGACACAAATTCTCAATCTCCACCATTTATCGCTGCAGCGTATGAAAATAATTATTAAGACTTTGATTAATAATCTTTGACATTAATTTTTTGAATAAAAAAATGCAGTCATTTTTTTCAAAATTTCATGATTTTTTTAATTTTTCCAGAACTTTTTTTGAAATGTCGTGACTCTTTCAGGTCTTCTAGGGTTTGTATAAAAAAAAATCTGCCCGCCTCGCGGGCACATTCTCATCGCGCGCTTTGCGCGCGGCTCGCAAGTTTGAGCGCGCCTAGGGCGCGCGACTGTTGGATCTCGCGCTTCGCGCTCGATTATGTACTCACCTCGCGCTACGCGCTCGGGCGTATTTACATCGCGCTTTACGCTCGGCTCCTCTAGATTTTTGAACTTCGTGTTCGACTTCGATGAAAAGAAAAAGTTTGTTTGCAAATATTATAAAATTATCAAAATCTCTACATATTAAGTGATTGTTAAATTTTGTTTTTATTATAGACTGAAAAGGAACTTTATTTACTCAAGGTTCTATCGACCTTAAGGAACACATTCTCATCCAGACACTCGCGCTTCGCGCTCGATATTTGATTTGAAAATCATTTGAACCGTATCACAGTGGGCCAGGAGGCCACTTATTTTGGCCAAAATTCAAGATTTTGTCATATTTGCATAAAACTTGGTGTATAAGGGTTTTTGGGGTCGCTGAAACTGAATTTGATGTCAAAATTTCAATATTTCAAAATGGCGGATCCAATATGGCGGACTAAAGTGCGAAAATGTGATGTTTTTGCACCAAACTTCGTGTAAATGGGATTGCGAGGTCTTTGATACGAAATTTGATGTCGAAATTTTGAAATTCAAAATGGCGGATCCAATATGGCGGACTAAAATGCGAAACTTTGAGGTATTTGCACCAAACATGGTGTTAATGGGATTTCAGGGTCTCTGATACGAAATTTGATGTCGGCATTTTCAAAATCAAATTGGCGGATCCATTAAGGCGGAGTAAAATGCGAAAATGTGATGTTTTTGCACCAAACTTGGTGTAAATGGGATTTCGTGGTCTTTGATACGAAATTTGATGTCGACATTTTGAAATTCAAAATGGCGGATCCAATATGGCCGACTCAAATGCGAAACTTTGAGGTATTTGCACCAAACTTGGTGTAAATGGGATTTCAGGATCTCTGATACGAAATTTGATATCGGCATTTTCAAAATCAAAATGGCGGATCCAATATGGCGGCCTAAATGCGAAAATGTGATGCTTTTGCACCAAACTTGGTGTAAATGGGATTTCGGGGTCTTTGATACGAAATTTGATGTCGACATTTTAAAATTGAAGATGGCGGATCCAATATGACGGACTAAAATGCGAAACTTCGAGGTATTTGCACCAAACTCGGTGTAAATGGGATTTCAGCGTCTCTGATACGAACTTTGATGTAAAACTTTCAATATTCAAAATTCAAGATTCGCGCTGATATTTGCAGCCTCTCGCCTTTTTGACCGATCCGATTTTTTCTCGAATTCTAGAGAAGGACGACCTGGCCCCGAAGAAAAAGAAGATTGCTCACTTTCATTGGCAATTTTGATATCAGGAACTGTAAACTCGGAATCTAGTCACATACACACGGACAGAAGAATAATATATATATATATTTATATATATATATATATATATATATATATATATATATTAAATATTAATTAATAAATTAATATTAAATATAAAATTTAAAAATAAAATTTAGAAAAAATTTAAACAGATTTTAAATAAGAGTATAGTTTTTTATAGTTTAATTTAGATTATATTTTATTTTTTCTATTTTATAGTTTTTTTACATTTTCAACCAACAAACAGCGGATTTTCAAAAAATAGTGACATTTTCAATCAAAAAGATGTTTTTTTTTAACCAAGTACTTAATTTTTCGATACGAAAGATAAATTTTCAAACAAGAAGATTTATTTTCTACCAAAAAGCAACGAATTCAGAAAAAATGTTACATTTTCAACCAAAAAAAAAACATCTAATTTTCAATAACATTGTTTTATATTTCACCAATTTTCAACGCGATATACAAAAATAATTATTAAGACTCTTTTTCGGGATTCTTCGTTTGTCTGATTTTTCGAAATGTTTCAAAATATTTTTGAATTTTCTTTAAACATTATTTTTCAAAAAAAAAGCAATTAAAGCTTTCCCAGGAATCTTACAAAAAAAATTTCTTTTCTTGAAACCCTTCAAAATTATTGAAAAGGTTTCAAAATTTTATTTCAAAATCTTCAAAAATCTATATTTTCTTTTAAAATTTTAAATCTTCTCAATATTTAAATTATTTTTTTAAAGTGTTTCAAAACTATGTTTTACATTAATTCGAATTTTTCCTGATTTTTTTTTCAATTGTGCGAAATGATAAAAATTGCCTTACAATCTTCCAGCAGAGATTCCACCTCATCTCTGCTTCCAGGATTCTTTTATGACAATGTTTCAATCAAAGCGCCCCCAATTGAACTAGCCAGTTTACGAACTAAAATTACCCAATCTGATCTTCTCTACCGACATTATCAAACTGGAAAAATGTCGCCCTGCCTGACCACTCAAGCAGGAGCGTCTATTGTCTATTTTAGTTCCTAAACTGGCTACTTCTATTGGGGGCGCTTTGATTTTAGTTCGCAAAAGCTTACTTCGAGAGGGGGCACTGCGGAGAATCACTCGAAACTGGGGTGGGACTCCGATGGCTTAAATCGAACGGATCTCTCTTTCTACCATGTGCGATAGACAGCGAGACGCGATCGAAACCGATACGATGGTTTCAAAGCTCTCTTTCTATCGTATATGGTAGACAGAGAGGATCTCATAGTTATGAAACGACAAGTACGACTTGTCGTTGGCAACTATCGGACTCTCTCTGTCTACCATATACGATAGAAAGAGAGTTTTTGAAACGATCGTTTCAACTTTGATTGCACCTCGTTGTCTATCTCACATGGTAGAAAGAGAGGTCCGTTCGATTTAAGGCATCGGAGTCCCACCCCTGATTGTATGGGATCGGCAATCTCCCACCTCATCTCTGCGGTGGAACCTATAAAACCTGAAAATTTGTATTAAATACATGAATTCTGAAATCATTTTTTATTCTTTGTGGAGAGTGAGGTGTATGAGACATAATTTAATATGCAAAAACAGTGCACATTCACAATATATTTTTTGGAGCACGAAAGGCTAAGGACACGGCACGGTGTCACACTGAATTGAAAGATTTCAAACATTGAAGTGAATTCAGAAACCAATATAGTTACTTTCTGCATGCTGAAATTTTTTGCACTTTTTCAGTTTGAAACCACACGGTGACAACAAATTGAAAGCTGAACGTCCAGTTACGCCTTATCCTAAATCCCTTGGAAGCATCAAATTTCACTTTGAAAATTAAAAAGAATAAACCTAATTCACTTTAAATCATATTTTCTCTTATGCACTTCACTCTCCACGCATATTCGAAATATCAAAAAGCAGTTTAAATTTGTTTAAAATATGTTTAAGTTCAATAAACAGCAAATGTGACGCTGAACGGCTGAATGATATTCACTCACTCCGAAATTGCTCTGAACTATGGTCCTCCCAACTCTCGTATCCATTCACACTGCATCCATCGCGTGGACAACTGGATTGGTTGAGGTTGGCGCGCTTATTTGAAATGATTAAATGTGAAAAGCAATTTTAAACAGCAAGTAATAAGAGTAAAGTTATTAAAAATTATACTTTGCTCACAAGAAGGACTTGTAAAGTAAAATTTAAATTATTTATTAGATTTTAAGAAAGGAATATATTTTTAATCTTAAATATGAATTTACAATAATTCCTAATATTCTTATGCACTTTACATTCATTATTTGTTGTGAAAATTTGACTTACACATTTATTCATTTTAAATAAACACGCCAACGGTAACTAATCAGGTTGGCCCACCGCGATGGGTCATTTGCTCTTCCGTGGATTGTCGAAATGAGTGAAAACAAGATGATCGTATTGATCATGTCGAAAGGATACTTCGATTATCCCTGACAGTGAGTCTTACCTTCTTACAACACTCAGACTGGCCATAAAATAAGAGTCTCTCTGACTATGTCGAAAAAATTCTGAAAGGCTCTTTAGAATATCTAGAAGAATGGACTGGCTCTCTAAATTTTGATCCTCTAAATTTGACCATCCATTTTTCTCCGTGCATACGTTATAATTGTTAACAATCGTTATACATACAATATAGCCGCAAGAAGTCGAAATAAAGTTTGAAATGTTGAAAGTACTCCACTTGAATTTTCATCTAATCGAAACTTTTCATTGGGATAGTTTCGAAATATACTTGATATCCAGTGAAAATTTCGAATTACATTTCTCAATGTACTAGAAAGAAAGCGTTTTGTATTGAAATCTTACTTTTTAATTGTAAAGTAATAGTTACAAACCGAGAATATATTTATCACATACGTTATAATTGTTAACAATCGTTATACACACAATATAGCCGCAAGAAGTCGAAATAAAGTTTGAAATGTTGAAAATTATACTCTACTTGAATTTTCGTCTAATCGAAACATTCCATTGGGGTAGTTTCAAAATATACTTGATATCCAGTGAAAATTTGGAATTAAATTTTGCATTATAGGGTAAGGAGGGGCAGCGCCGACCGGTGGGGCAAAGGTAACTTTGCTTATAACATCGCTATTATTTAACAATTTTCATTCTACTTTGCATTAAATAAATCTGTTTTATTATAGAGATAGCGTTACTTCCTGATATCTTGAAAATTGACGTTGTAAAAGAAAAATTATGCAGAAAAGAGTTTTGACAACGAAAGAATGGAAGATTCGCTGGCAGAAATGTAAAGTTTTCGACGTTAATGGCAATACTTACAGTATGAAAATTTGATATTTTGACAGATAAAACAATATCACATTATGTCATTATAATAATTGAACGTAATACAAGTCCAAAGTGTATTTAATATCGTAAATAATTGAGGCCTCACCAGTGGGGCAAGCCCGACCAAAATAATAGTTTACACGTGCTTAGGTTATAAACGTATCATAAGTTTGGTCGATAAGTCATCGGTAATGTAGAACAGCCACTTATCTTCTGGGCTACATGCAAGAAACTCTATTATATATTATTATTTTCAATCCGGTCGGTAGAGCGGGTGTTCTGTACTGGTACGGTAGAAACCTTTGCGCGTACTCCGTCTCTAGTTGAATGTCAACTAATAAGAGGTTATATCACAGCTATCACTATTTTTATTAAAAATAACTTATTCTTCTTGCTGAATATGTTTAAAGGTAATTTTTCCAATACATAAAATACCACAGACGCGGAACATCATGTTTTCCACTCTTCAGATGTTTTGATTTTCATAAAAAGCTGCGGTTGGCTTTGCCCTCCGGTGTGGGGCAAAGCCGACGAAATACAGCTTGTCAGAAATAATTCAATTATTAAATCATTGTTTTATTCATATAATTGTTACTTATAGAAATATGATGTACAATAATGTAGGACTCGAAATGGGAAAAAAATGGATCAATTCCACATCTTATTAACTTTAAAAAAATCATTGACTGTTAACTGGTCGGCGCTGCCCCTCCTTACCCTACTAGAAAAAAAAATTTTGTATTGAAATCTGACTTTTTAATTGTGAAATAATAGTTACAAACTAGAAATTAGTCTTCAAAAGTAAGGTAACTTCGACCAAGGATATTTTTAATGTCATCAATATTTATTAAAATTTGACAAATTGTCAATCTACCTTTTTTATTTACGAATCCAGGCATACCACATACGTTAGAATTTTTAACAATGGTTATACATAAAATATAGCCGAAGAAGTCGAAATAAAGTTTGAAATGTGGAAAATTATACTCTACTTGAATTTTCGTCTAATCGAAACATTTCATTGGGATAGTTTCGAAATGTACTTGATATCCAGTGAAAATTTGGAATTAAATTTTTCAATATACTAAAAAAAAGCGTTTTGTATTGAAATCTGACTTTTTAATTGTGAAATAATAGACTTCTTCGACTATATTTTATGTATAACCATTGTTAACAATTATAACGCATGTAGTATGCCTGGATTCGTAAATAAATAAGGTAGATCGACAATTTGTCAAATTTTGATAAATATTGATGGCATTAAAAATATGCTTGGTCAAAGTTATCTTACTTTTGAAGTCTAATTTCTAGTTTGTAACTATTATTTCACAATTACAAAGTCAGATTTCAATACAAAGCGTTTTTTTTCTAGTATAATGCAAAATTTAATTCCAAATTTTCACTCGATATCAAGTATGTTTGGAAAGTATCCCAATGAAATGTTTCGATTAGACGAAAATTCAAGTAGAGTATCTTCAACATTTCAAAGTTTGTTTCGACTTCTCGCGGCTAGTTTACCTGAAAGTATTGCTGAAAATTATACTTACATGGTATGCCTGGAATTGTATAAGAATAAGGTAGAGATTGCATTAATAAAATTTGAATAAATATTGATGATATGTATTACAAATAATATACTTGATCAAAGGTGCCCTTCTTTTAAAGACAACTTTTTCTGCTTGCAAATGATTCTTTCTCAAATGAAAAAAAGATCCCTAAAATAGAAACGATTTCTGCGATAGATTAAGAAATTTCAATCGAAATTTGTGCTATTGACATTCAATTGCCAAAATAGGAAATTTGGGTTGTTTTCATTTTTCGATTATTATGTTCAATTTTCATGATAAAAGAGACTCCTAAAAGTATATATCATTCGAATCAGAATTTCAAGAAACATGCAAATTCGTTGAACGTCAGAGAAGTATTTTTGGCAAATTTGTTGGGAACTTAACATTTCGTAAATTTCTTTGGTGAGGTAAAGGGTATGCATTGTAGTGAGTACAATAGCGTGAGCGTACCTAAATGTCTCCTCAATATTTGTCCGCTAGGATCGGTAGTTACTTGCCTTGAATTTACTTCATGCAGACACTTCGTTAGCACATGATTATTCATATTTATTTAAGAGAAACTTTTTAATTAGATACATACATTTGTAGATGAAATAGCAATATAGATCGACGATTTCGGAAATTTGTGAAATAATCATTACAAGCCGAGAAATTAGTCTTCAAAAGTAGGGTAACTTTGATCAAGCATATTTTTAATATAATAAATGTTTATAGAAATTTAATAAATGCTGGATGTAGCTCATTATTTGTTGAATGGAGACATACCACACAAGTCATATTTTTCCCTATATTTTCGCAGAAATTAGTGGCTGACGATGACCTTAAAAAAGCTCATGTCCCCAGCCCTCTTAATATAGGTAAGTGGCATAGGCCAAGAAAGTGTACGGTGTATGTGAGTCAGAATACAGAAAAGAACTGCCATTTTCCAGTGGGATATTATTTCCCCTATGTTTCCCTCTACGATGCGAATGTAGAATTTCCACTAACTTCCATGCAGTTAGGATCAATTTCCAATTTTTCACCTTATTGCAGAACCGCTTCTGGATCCCGTCGACATTTAATATTTTCGAAATATGCATTTCATTAAGAATTAATTTTTAAATGTAAAGAACAATATATTAAATATATCAGATAAAATAAATGAATAAAAATAGTCATTAAGAATTTCCTTATGGTAACATTATATGGGTGATTCTCCACAGACAGGGCATTTTTGGCAAAGACAACTTTTTTTGAAAAAATGTCTTAAATTTTTTTTATTTCATAATGGTTAGGTTCATTGGCCTTAAATAAAGGGACCCTATAAATATTCACGCTTAATTCTCACTTGAAGGACCTGTAGCACATAAAAACGTTTTCAATTTTTGATTTTCCGGGTGATTTTCTCTGATTGTATGTAAAGTAAAACAATACTCTAAAATATTAACAAATTAAACGTAACATGTCAGGGAAGAATAGTTTTATTTAAGAAATGCAAAGTTTTTCCAAATTTTATTTTATTTTTTTTTTCAAATTTGAAATATTTTTTTCAGTTTTACGATTATTATTCTAAATTATAATCCTAATTGTAAAAGTATAATACTTAACAAGAAAGGAATGGCACAACTAGGTATTTTTAAAGACTTTTTGAACATTTTTGTTTTTCATTTATATTCTGAGAGTCAGATGATTTACTTTTATAGCGTGCCATTCTGATGAATTTCAGGTTTATTTCAGGCTGCAGGTTTAATTATGAAACGCATTCTTGATACTGAGATATAGAATACATCTCGGAGTCCACCAATGCAACAAAAAATGATACAAACAACACGAACACGAAACTACGTTTGACAGCAAGTAGACCGAAAGCCGGTGTAAACATAACCTCCGAAGAAAGTCAGGGCCGTGGAGCGAACAAAATTATTTATTTTAATATGTTTATTTCCCTTATATTTATCAATCCTCTAATCGTTTTATTGTTTGTGCGCAGTAATCGTAGGTAAAAAAATTTTAATTCTCGATTTACGTTAATTTTTAATAAAATTATTTGGAAAAAGGCTTCGATTAGCTCCGTTTCGTCCCTGACAGCAAAAAGCAGGTTATGGTATCCGACGTTACGGTGTCCGAAAACCATACAAAATTACTTTTTACGCTTTGAAGACAAAAGTAATCAATAAATCCTTCTGACAAAAACTCTTTTATTATGTGCTATACGGAATTTTCATATTTTCAGTGATTTTTATTATGAAATATAAAAGTTATTATCAGTTACGGTATCCCATACTAATAAAAATACGCCACATTTTCGGTTACATTTTTTTATTTTGTAAAAAAAGTTCTTAAATTTTTGTTATGAAGTTTTGACGAATGAGTAGTGTGGCTTTTGTTCTAGATATGGTGAGAAGATAAGACCTAAAAAAATGATCAAAAGTTGATGAAAGGTATGGGAGATTCGTTTACCGCAACCATCGAAAACATTTAGGGAGACACGTGTATAATTAAATTTTCTATACTAACATATCAGATAAATTCAAATATTTCTTATGAATTTTATAGTTTTTGAGTGAAACTTTCAAACTATCAATTATAAGTTCAAAGATAATTCACTATATATTAAATACATGTCTCTAAACTTGGCGCGGCGTACGTGGAGACATCCCCAAAAGGCCTTTTTCGAGTATTTGGGAGCATTTTGCTAAGACATACGATAATGTATCATGACTTTTTCTTACGGAGGTATTGTTTTGTGCTAAAATGAAGAAGTTAGCCAAGTTTTATAAAGAAACACTACTTAGTTTAGTTACTAGAGGTCCGAGACACAAAAGTGCCCTGTATGTGGAGAATCACCCATATACTCATTTAAGTCGGAGTCAGCCTCTTCTAAATCATTTGATTTTCTAATGAAAAAATACAGTAATGAAAAATATAGATATAAAATTTTGAAAGCAGGACATATCCCTGGCGAAAAAGTGCATTTTTAATGTTTAAAATGGATGAAAAACCTGAAAGATGTTTAAAAATCATCATTTATTATAAACAGACATCGGACGAAACTGAAAATATAAATTTCATTCTCATCATCTCCGCCTGCAAGGCTGGAAAAACAAAATGGGCTTTACCTAACGGGAAATTGTGATGAACGATACGGAAATCTGTCCCGGAATCACTTTTTTTTACAAAGGTGGGATTCTAGCAAGGTCTAGGAGGGTTCTAGCAGGCGCGCAGAGCGAGAAATTATTTTAAAGTTGGTTGTGGGCGTCTATACGGGTCTAAAGTGTTCTATCCGGGAACATTAGCAGCATACCTAGGAGAGTACGGTGACACCGGATCTATTCCGAGCTAAACAACAGTAAACAAGCGACTGCTTATATACCCATAGAGGATAATGGTCTGCGCCCTACGTTACCGACTGATGATATGGTAGGTACATACATTACTGAAGTCAATAATGTATAAATTGACACTGCTTTCAGTTCGTAAAGTGGGAATCTAGATTACCTCCAGTCGGTAAAGTGGGAATCTAGATTACCTCCAGTCAGTAAAATAGGAATCTAGATTACCACTAGTCGGCAGAGTAGGAATCTAGATTACCTTCCGTCGGCGTGCAATCATTCCATTGTGTGATGCAGTGCAGTTGAATTGAACACAAAATTATCAAAAACAAAGATCTATGAAGTTAGAACATTAGTGTATATAGTATATACCTAGTGAAAAATGAACCTCGACAATTGAGAAGCGGACTTTAGAAGAAACGCAATGGCATCGATGATCGAGTGCAGTATAGATTGATGTCGACCAAGCATTCGATAGCCGCGTGAAAACTAGAGTTTCTAAATTCTCGGTAATTTAAAATTGGGTAATATTACCGCTAACATACCGGTATGTTACCCAAGGTTCGATAATTTATTGAGAATTTATGAGCATATTCAATTATAATGTTTTTTTGTTATTTTTAAAAGTAATTAGATAATGTTCTCGATGTTATAGTTAATTTTCGATCATTTAGTATATTTTCCATTACAAAAAATATACCAAATGATCGAAAATTAACTATAAGATCTTGAACATTTATTCACGGTGGTCGACAACCCTTTAACATCTGAAAAATTCAATAATTAGATAATGTTGGCGCTTATAGAATAAATTTTAAACAGCACGGTATAATTCTCTTGCAATACTACAAAAACTTCAAAAAATAAAATGTTTACATTTGAATAAATATAAACAATTAAAATAATAAAATGAAATAAGCAATAATTATTTATTTCAAAAACTGTTCACATGTGTAACGTTTAGTAGTTTTTTATTTAATCTAAATAATGTGATATTTTTAAACTGAAGATAAGGTGTTCTTAGCACCTCTACGCTATTAAAGAAACACCTCAATACAATACTACCAGTTTCAATCTTTTTTCGAAATTTGTCTTTGGCGAACTAAATAAAAAATATTGGAAAAAAATGATTGGAAAAGCAAATCGATAATGAAAGCAAAGTTGTCGCTGCTAGAAATGGACTTAACGGAAGTTTGGAAGGAGAAAAAAATTAATTCTCGCCGAGAACGAACGTCCGATAAGTTACCAAGTAACTTACCAAAATTACCGTACGTTACCATGGTAATTTACCCGCCTCGAAACTCTAGTGAAAACATGCACTGTCGCTAAACTGGTTCACGAGGATGTTCTTGCCATCCTAGATGACGCCCAAGTACTGTTTGTTATACGTGTGTGCCGAGATTTGCGTGAACATAGGGCTTTTAAAATCAACACTGAGCTTAATGCGTATTATCTCAATAGGACTTGAGAAGTCGACGCAGCATCGACGAAATGTGCGCGCAACTGTTGCCAACTTCGAGAATTTTTGTGGCGCTTCACGTGTTCCGTCGTTCCGATATTTAAAAACTAAAATGGCCGATAATGTTTTGATCAGTCTGTCATAACAACCGGGTGCCGGTTAAGATCGAGCATTTTGTTATCATTTAAAAATGCTCGAGTGATTTGCAATCTTAATGATTGTCTTTCAGTAGATGTGTCTTCTCCAGCTACATGTGAAATATGTGGAAGATTGTGTAAAAGGAAAGACTCAATTCGTTGTTGGTTCGTTAAACAGCACCTTACGAACGAAATGCGTGACATGTTTAGCGCGTATAATACAATCTTTTTGTATTACGCAAATTATGACGAAGAAGGCTTTGTAAAAATGGTGAGATTAAAGGTCGAACAATGAAAGAAATTGCACGAAATTGTGACGCCAAGACTTACTAAAAGTAGTCTCAGACGGCCGCTATCCACGGAGTTGCGATTGGCCCTTGCTTTTTGAAGTAAGTATACGGTATTTATAGTATTTCAAATGATTTTAAAAGATTTAACGGGAGTTTTATGGGTTTTTAAAAGATTTCGAGGGATTTCTAGGAATCCGAATAGAAATTTTTTCCAGTGTCTTGTAAGAGATCTCGCGTTTTGTGCTTATTTTCTATTAAATCTCCTGAAATTATGTCATCTCGAAAGATTTATATGTCCGGAGAATAATTTTCAAAGCAGCGAATAAAAAATATTCAAAAACCGAGGCTGATATCAAGACGCGCACCTCTCGCTGTTACACTGTTATAAGTAGGGAGAGCATTCAGCAAGTATAATCGACTCTGTGCATTTTCGTTTTTTTTTTTCAAACAAATAACGTACAAAGTAAGGCGTAAAATTTCACTCAGCGAATTTATGTGTCGGTAAGAAGTTGTCTGGAGGGTAAAGGTTTGTATAATGATTCACTATGAGCAATAATATTAACCGGTCCGAAAATTCGTAAAGGGACAGATTAGTGACAGGATCAAGGAAAATGTATTTCAAGGAGAATCAGTCGTGTTTGGAGTGAAAAAAACGTTATTGCCGTTAACTTTAATGTTTTTTTCAACTTGCCTCTATGTTTGATGGTCAATCTTATCGCAACAATCTTTGAAAAGTGTGTTGTTAGAGTCGCGCCTCAGTGAATCGCTTGAAGGTTAGGGTGTCTGGGAGCATAGCCATATACGCGTATATCAAATAATAACAGCCTCTACACGGGGGTGAAGGCACAATACGATATCATCTCGTTTGTGATTCGTCAGACAATCACTCTTTATCTCCGATTTTAGAATTACAGATGCGGTGTACCATAACCTCGAAATAAGGCACTTGTCAATTTCCAAGAGTTCAACTTGTTTTGACATTTTGCCAGTTTTCCCAATCGAAATTTAATTTGCGCATCACTTGATCTAAATATCGTTTTTACGACAAATCCAGTACGCGAAACTATTGGACTAGAGGAACAAAATTGCGATCGAAAGATTTCGCACTGTTGTCGACTTTGTTGACAATCAGACAGCTGACCGGCCATACGGCTATTTCCCGTTAAGTAGGGTTGCCAAACGTCCTTGCTTGGAAGGATTTGTCCTTCTTTTTAGTCGTATCCTTCCAAGTCCTTCGCACAATCCAAATGTCATTCCTTGTAGGGATAATGGGAATTTTCTTTTAATTTTCTTTATTTTTGGCGTGTTTGTGCGTATCAGTCCATTTTTTTCGTCTGCCGCGCTTGCCTGCAGAAAATCAACAAGAGTGAAAGAGATAGAAATCAGAATAGTCTGTCTCTTTTCCTCTTAAGAAGGTGAATTCACTTGCGCAAGGATACGCATCTATCGAAAACGCAGACGCACCTATTTTTTTGAAGTACTCAAGTGCTCTGTTTGATACATATTTATTATAAATATTAATTCATATTAACAATAATTTTTTTTTAACAAAATAAAACTACGTAAATAATTATATATATATATATATATATATATATATTTATTTACATACATATATATATTTTGTTCTTCCGAACTGCCCTAGGCAGATGGCAACCCTACGTTAAGCAAAATTTCAAAGCAGACGCTTGGATATGGTTGATCGAAAGTTCAAGAGCATTTTTAATGATGTTCTAGTGACAAATCGCCTGCTAGAATTTGAGCAGATGAATTTCCATTTTCGTCGAACAATCTGATTCTCTAAATCGTCCTGTTTTTCCCCAAGTCATATTTTCATAAAAGTATACAATCTTCCCATTCGAATACTATTAAAAATAGTTATTGTACGTTTTCTACTCATTTGCTTCATCAGAAACAAACATCAACAATTTTTAACCCTATCACGTGTTTCTGTCACTAAAAGGTTCCAAACGCCTTTTTAGACCTGTTAGTGACAGGGGAAAAGCACTGCCATTAAAAGGTTCACAGGTGTCATTAACCCATCCACACGTATGAATCACACAAAAAATCAATAATTATTAACAAGCAATGCGGACATTGCTGCTATCATGCTTTTAGTATTAAAAAACAACTACTTCACTTATGCTTACAGAAAAACTCGTGATTGAAGCGTATAGAACAGTATACCATTAAGCCATTTCCCTTTCGGGGTAGGCGTGACACTACCCGATTCGGGTAGTGTTTCTAGGTTGATAACTTGTAGTAAATAACTACAAGTGTGGGCTCACCACACCCACGATGTGCCAACAGCACTCAGTTTTCTCGAATGGTCACCCATCCAAGTGCTAATCGCGCCCAACGCTGCTTAACTTCAGTGGTCTGACGAGAACTGGTTTTTTCAGCGTGGTATGGCTGTTGGCAGTGACAACAGTGACAAGCTAAATCTTGTACTTTTGAAAACTAACAGTGTCACTAACTAGTGTCTTTACCTTATATAAAATGGAAAGCAATTAATTTCTCAGATAATCTGTTCAATATGTTGTGCATTTCGTCTGATGGAAAAATCACGTTTTCAAAAAGATAAAATATTCCTCACTTTTACGTTGAAAAGTGAAAATCCGAATCTTTTTCTATTCAAGCCTTACTGCCGGGATGTCAGAATTGTATGATATGAAAGCATAAAATGGGAACCAGTATCAATTTTTATGCATTTTTGCAATTACCTAGCTCACGGAGATAGCGAGATGACGACAGTAAATTTTTTTCGAGTGGGTTCCTGTACAATGTACGAGATCATCTCCGATGTATGCCGGCTGATTTGGGAACTCTTATCACAGGTATACTTGCGTTGGAAGTCTCCCAAAGAATGAAAAATTGTTGCTCAAGGCTTCAGCGTCATATGGGATTTCCCAAATTGTGTCGGAGCTCTAGATGGAAAGGAGATTCAGATTAAAGCTCCCCCTCATTCAGGCAGCCTTTACTTCACTTATAAGAAGTACCACAGCTTCAAGATCCTGGCATCATGCGATTCTTACTATATAACTTTTCTGAAGACTAATCAGAAATGACCGAAGTGAACGAAAATGTGGGAAAACTGTAGTTCACTCAGGATGTACCGCAGAATTTGGTACTGAATGCAGAGATATTCGAGAAAAAAATACAAAGTTCCCTTGCCACTTAAAAAAATTGAAGATTTCAACGCTTTTTGCGAAGAACTGCTAACCAAGGATGAATTCGTCAAGGAGTTCGTAAGCACAAGATAGAAAAATTTCAAAAATTACATTGTTAAGAGATAAAAGAATGAATTAAAATGATTTGAAATTGATACTTAAAGTATTGAAATATAAATTTAAAAAAATCAAATATTATCCAGTATCGTAACATATACACATAAAAACTAGACAAAAAAAATATATCAATATATTTGCCTCGTCAGTTATCAACTTTTGTTGATTATTGATTTATGCAAAATTTTTTGTTAAATGCACAACTTATAATTCCAATCGACGAAAATAAGAGAATTTTCTTTAATTCAAAGGTCATTCATTTTCGAATAATCAGAAATATATATTTTTTTGAAAGGCTCATGTAGAGGGTAATGTAACTTAGAAAACTCACCTGAAAAAATCAATTTCAAATGCTAGCGCAACGAATGTTTATTGGGGGGGGGGGAGCAAGTTTTTTCCTCTTGGTAGCTTAAATCCATATTTGAGGCGAAAAGTCCTTGCGGATTGTCGACACTTGCGATAAATATGTTAAATTTCTCAAATATTGCATTTCCAAAGCAGCAGAAAAAAAAAACAACTGGCGAGATATTCAAAATAGAAAAATTATTCCAACAGACAAAAGAGTGATAATTTTCATAAAGTTTAATAAATTATTAAAAACCATGATAAATGTATCTTGTGAAAAAATATATTTTTATAAAAACACTAAAAGAAGAAAAAATACATTAAAAGTAAAATAATGACTCAAAAAATTCAAAAATAAACTCCTATGTCTGTCGGAATAATTCTTCTATTTTGAATATCGCGCCAGTTCTGCTTATTTTTCTTCTACTGCTTTGGAGATGCAATATTTAAGGAATTTAACCTATTTATCGCAAGTGTTGACGATCTGTAGGGACTTTCCGCCTCAAATATGGATTTGAGCTTCCAAGAGGAAAAAAATTGCCCCGCGATAATCATTCGTTGCGCTAGCATTTGGAATTGATTTTTTCAGGTGGGTTTTCTAGGTTGCATTACCCACTACATGAGCCTTAAAGTTTTAATTTGCAAATATAAAAATATATTGAATATTTATTATTTATTAAAAGTCAATGAAAGTTATTTTTTGCAGTTAAAATTTCTCAAAAGATAATTCAAAAGTCATCATTATTTGAAATATATTGAAGTTTATGACTGGAAAAAAATCGAATCATGAATTATAATCAAAAATTTCAATCGGATTTTTATCTGTTCGATTATTTTTGCAGACTCTGAAACGTTGTTTCTTTTAGATAGATTTCCAAATGGCTTATTATTTATTAAATTTATAATTCATTTATTAATTACAGGATAATGTGTTGAAATCTATGTATAACAGGGGGATGTCACTGACGAAAAATATGACAGTAAACTTACACAGTAAAATTCAGTAGTTAAGAAAACTGATAAGAAAGATTTCGTTTTCAGAGAGACAGTAATGTCTAATTGCATTAAGAGTAAGATATTTCAACACAATCAAAGTTTCAAAAATGTATGCATTTTTTCTGATCACTATTAATTTTTGTATATTTTTTGACTATACGCAAAAATGAAAGGGGCGAAACACTGTGTTCCAAAGACTTCGAAACGGCGTTGTCGAGCGTCATCCCCAACGCTAAAAATTGGGATGGAGGTAGGACCGAGCGGACTAAGGCGGCCAAGGACTAAACGAGGCAAGCGACCAAACGAGGAATGGAAAATCTCTAATGTAGTTTATATTTTTGAAAATAAAAGAGTTTAGTTTCATTTAAAAATGGAAATAATTTTATTAAAAACTACTTAAGTACCTCGTAAGTAACTAACTAGATTCCTTCTAGATTTCCTAGTCAGTTCCTCACTCGAAGCAGCGTTACATTCCTCAGTAGTACCTGGCAAGATTCATAGTTGGGTGCTAACCAGATGTAGGGAAAAACTGACTAGAAACTTGCATTAAACTAGGACCAATTTCTACTAGGGATGTTTCGTCCCTTACAGATTCTGCAATTTCAAGTGTATAACCTGCCTGATTTTAAGTGGATTCGGTCTAGAATAATTTTTGATACCAGTTGAAAATGATAAATTAATTATTATGAAATTATTAAGAACCTATTCATTAACTAAATTACGCAATTTTGTATGCTTCGTTTCTTCCTAACTAGTTCCCTCGTTAATTCCAATAAAATAATTTTAAATATTATCGCCTCAGAACAAAGTAGTTTTTCAAATGGCTTTTAAATTGAATACGTCACAATGTAATTAATTTAAGCTCAGGTATTGAATCTAAAAATTCTCCTCATACTCACGATTGAAATATTCAAACCTGAAAAATGTTGAATTTAAATATGCAAAACTAAACTAGAAATTAAATCATTCAAAGTAAAAATGTTCTGAAATCGAAGCTTTTAAAATTGAAGATTTAAAATTTTTCAATTTTAAATTCAAACTAATAATGTTACAATGCATGCACAAGAGGGCCGCTGGCGTAATTCTAAAATCCTTTACATTTAAATTTGCCATGTTAGGTTTTCATTTTCAAGCGTACATTTTCAATTTAAAGAATTCCAAAAGGTAGCCTCGAAGTCTTAAACAATTAAAAATGAAACACGTTTGAAATTTAAGATTTTGGATAATATCTTTTTAAGTTGATTCACAACTGATAATATAAATTAATTATTGATCTCTAAAATTGGACTGTAGTTCGAGTATTAAAAATTGGACAATAATTGATTTTACAAGACGATTCTGAATCAGCTCAAAATTAAACAATTTACAGATTTCAACCTTGAAAATTTGACTGTTTCCATTCGAAAGCCTTAAACAAATGTAAACATCCGATTCAAACTTTAGAAACCATTTTCAATTTTAAAATAAATTGAAATAAATAGATCCATTACAAAAATGTTAGCTTCTAACTGAAAAAGTGTTCAGTTTAAAGATATATTAAAAGTTTAATGTTTAATATTTCTAACTTAAAATTGCTTAAAATGAAGGCAGTGTCCACCCAATGGGCACAAAATTTGACGACGTCTTTACGACATCGTTCCGAGATCTTTACGACGAGTTTAAGACATCCTATGTCCATGTCGTTAAGATGTCTTTACGATGTCGACAAGACATCGTATTTTGGGCTGAGTAAAAATGATAAAATTAGTCGAATCGTTTGAGCTCAGCGAAAAAATTTGTGGGATGACATCCAAAAAAAGTGGAAACAAAATTTTGAAATCGGGTAATATCTTCTGTTCTCTTTTTTGCTTTGAAAATTCCAAAAAATTTCCATATTTCTTTAAAAATTATGGCGAATTTTTTCTATGTACAGTTTTTGCTAGTGAATAATAATAAAAAATTATAAAATGAAACAACAAATTTTGCTCGATTTAGAATTTTTTGAAAATGTCCAAAAAACATGTTTTTTGAATTGAGTCCTATGCAAACATTTTTAAAAAAGTTGAATATGTCGAACCTAAAATTTCTTCAGCTTAAATCTAAAAAAATATGCTATTATTTTCTTTTTTTCGAACAAAAAAATTTCACTCAAACATGTCACGCATTTCGTTCGTAAGGTGCGGTTTAACGAACCAACGACGACTTGAGTCTTTCCTTTTACAATCTTCCACATATTTCACATATAGCTGGAGAAGACACATCCACTGAAAGGCAATCATTAAGATTGCAAAACACTCGAGCATTTTTAAATTATAACAAAATGCTCGATCTTAACCGGCACCCGGTTGTTATGACAGACTGATAAAAAAATTATCAGCCATTTTAGTTTTTAAATATCGGAAATCGGAACGACGGAACACGTGAAGCGCCATAAAAATTCTCGAAGTTGGCAACAGATGCGCGCGCATTTCGTCGATGCTGCATCGACGTTGCATCGATGCTGCTTTTATCAAGTCCTATTGCGGAGAGACCTTCAAGATTGGTAAGTAGCAATAAAAGATGTAGCAAAATTTGAAGCACAAAATGCCATCGCAGTTAATGTATGTGCACGGTGAGTCTCAACCAACTTTAACTGAAAGATCCTTGAAGTTAGATGATATTTATTGGATATTGTTTTATGTTGCCATAAAAGTACTTTTCAACAAAAAAATTTCCCAATACAAAATTTTGTCTCAACAACTTTTTTTTCAAAATTTTAAACTTATTTTCGTGATTTTGAATTTGAAAATCACTCCAGCATCATTTAATCACAATCTGAGATGAACCGGTAATTAAAAAAATGTTTCAAAATCTTTTGCTGTGATAAAAGTTTTTTTTTTCAAATATAAAAAAACCTCTATAGATTATACAGTTCTCATCTTGGAACAAAATTTAATAATAATTTGTTATTCAAAAAAAAAGTCCAGTAATATAATATTTTAATAACCTTTTGCACTAAAGGAATATATAACCCTTTGTAGATTAAACAGTTATCATTTTACAAAACATTTTGTAAAACTGTTCTGACTCTATATTTAATTTCTAACAATCCCTGAGTAAATACATTTTTTTTTGATAATCCAAAATTTTTAATTTCGTAAAATCCGCTCCTACGATTATTATTTTTTTTTTTTGCGCAAAATATGCGCATACTACGTAAGAAAAATATTCTGCAAAAAAACTTCTTGTAATATCTTTTTTAGGTTAAAGTTGGTTGGCCATTTGAGGCTCACCGTGTGTGGCTTGATTAAAAGGAAGCTAAAGTTGACAGTCGTTCCTCCTCATCTCACTTCACAGGTGAGAGAAACTCATGTGAACCTCGTTCGAGTTGAAGGGGAATAGACAAATGAGTGAGGACAGCAGCGATCTTCTTTTTGTCTTTCTTCTTTCTTCACGCTGGCAATATACTGGCTCAAAAGCCTTGTCACTTCGCCATGATCAGGTAGGCCAGGCCTGTCCAAGTGGGGGAAAACTGCTCATTCGCCACATGTTCGAGTTCCACCACCACTTCCCTCTTCTCAGGTCCAGAGGCTTGGGGGTGGTCGCTCTCGTGAAGTTGAATGAGTAGAGGCCGGTGGTGGTGTTAAATTCCCATCTGGAAAATGAGCAGTTTTCCCCTACTTGGGCAGGCCTGAGGTAGGCAATGGCAGAGGCAATGGCGAGTGTCATGGTGGACTCCCATGCCAGATGAAAGCAGTGGATGAAAGCGGAAACTCATAAGAGTAGTAGTAGTATACCATTAAGCCATTTCCCTTTCAGGGTAGGCGTGACACTACCCGATTCGGGTAGTGTTTCTAGGTGGATAGTTTTCTTGTAGTTATAAATAACTACAAGTTTGGGCTCACCACACCCATAATATGCCAACAGCACACAGTATTCTCGAATGGTCACCCATCCAAGTACTAACCGCGCCCAACGCTGCTTAACTTCAGTTATCTGACGAGAACTGGTTTTTTCAGCGTGGCATGGCCGTGAAAGAGTGAAAAAAGAGTGAAAGAGACAAATAGATCTATCCGTCTCTTTCGCTTTCATGAGTTTCCGCTTTCATCCACTGCTTTCATCTGCCATGGGAGTCCACCATCAGTGACGTCATGTTAATAAAGGCCATAAAACAGTCCAAGTTGTAATGAGCGCAGGAAAACTCGTTATTAACTCACTAGATGTCAGACTAATAATGCGGCAAAATTTGAATGCAATTTTGCATTTTGTAATGTTACATATTCGTTTACCGATACGTTTAAAACAGTTCTTTTAATTTAAAGCGAAAGTCACTCGGCGGGCTGTCACTAGAACGTGAAAGAATGTAACTATAGGTTATAGGGGAAAACAAACATATGTAAACTATAAAAAGCGGGGTTCGGCTAAGAGCTCGAAAAAGTACTTTCTTCTACAACGGAAACTCAGCTCGAATTTAATACCCTAAATTCAAAAGGGAAATTTTTTGTAATTCTATCCTGTTTTTTATGAGGGTTTCGACCGAGACTAACGTTCTGAGCGATAGATCAAAGGGTTTACGACTTAATGGTCCTTGACATTGGCGACTTGTGTAAACAGAAAACGCGACGTGAGTAAATTTGAGTAGTCAGTGAGTAAATTTAATTTAATTTTAATTGCAAACTTTGTTTGATCAGTTTCGCTCGCTCGTCCACGAGAAGAAAACCGATGTCCAGTCCTTTTGAAAATTCTTCTTCTTCTAATTCCTTAAGTGAACTTAAGATTTATGTTGGCAATGTACTCTAGCATTGAAGCTTTGTACATACAGCCATGACCTGGTGATTTTATTGGATACTAGGCGATGGTAGTAAGCCCTTCGACACCATCTGGAACAGAGATAAGAAACATCTCGACCCAAATGGGTGTCGAGCAGGGGTACGCACGGCTACACCGCGCCACGAGGGGGAAGGCCTGTCACGATACCCAACGAGTATCGCTTCCATCTCCTTCTTTCTCCACAATTTCAAATTGACAATTCAAATATTAATGTCGTATTGCTTCAAAAATTTAAAGATGTGCTTTATTGTATTGTATGAGGGATCGGCTAAAAATTGGTAACTACAAAACGGAGGAGGGCAGCTCAGTTCTTTAGATAGTGATATAATAAGATTTCTACGGTTGGCTTCAAATATGGGACAAGTCTAAGAGACCAGGTTGGGATCACATAGACATCTAGGTAAATCGATGTTTTTTTTTTCGAGCAAGGCTAGCATTTCAGTTTCGAACGTATAAGGGCGCAAGCGCATTGCGCACCCCCCAGAAATGGCCAGATAGGTAGGGCTGAAGACTACGTCATCGAATAAAGCCTCATCGATTGGATGGATCAACTCGTGGATCGACTCAAGGAAGGGATAGACCTCTCCAACTAAAATGGCCGATTCCAATATGGCCGTGACACTGGAGGTCACACTAGGCGTGCACACTATGGTTAATAAATGTTGTGTGGTAAAGTGTTCAAAACGTGCCGATAGAGATGTTGGGACGAGTTTTTACCGTCTTCCGGCTGTAATTGCCGTGAATAATAGGAAATATCAGAAGCCGATTAAAGGATCTACTGGCCTGACCGTGGATGAAGCTTGTGCTCTTTCTTTAGAAAGACAAAACGCCTGGCTAATAAGGGGTATAAAACGTGGAAATTTCACTGAGAAACAGAAGAAATTATTGAGATTTTGCTCAAAACACTTTATCAGCGGTAAGTGATAAATGAATTATAGTTAAGGATGTAGTAAAATGACGCGTAACCTCAAAATTCAATAATCTTTCAAATAATTCATAAAATGGAGGTGAGCAAATTTTAAGAGAGTAATGTAATATTTTTGAGGATTAAAATAATGAAGTCTGTAATCGTTTATTTAATATTAGTTATTTATTTTCTTTGGCTTTTACTTTCTGTTTAAGCAAAATTTGTATGATTTTCATTCAATATTTTTGTTTTTATTTTTTCATCTTTCATTTATGTGTGATAGGGTGGACCTTATTTTTCACTTTTCGAATTTCTCTGCTCTCACCTCCCACTTTTTTTTCTAATGCCAAAAGGAAAAATCTCCAAAGGTAAGCAAAATCGGTTAATATTTAGGGGTGGCGCAAAGACCATGAAGTTTCCCATTGATTTGATATGGGAAAAAGTAAGCTTTTTCTAAAAACTAATATTTAAACGCGATACCCTAATAGCACGGAACATTCCGGGAACGTTCCTGGAACGTTCCGCGGGCACCTTCGGAACGTTCCAGCGGAACGTTCCAGGAACGTTCCCGGAACGTGTAAAATGTCCGCCCCTTGGGAACGTTCCAGGAACGTTCCACTGGGACCTGAGGGGAACTTTCCATTATTGTTATTTTTAACAAAAATTATCTCGTAAACCGTAAGAGATAGGTAAAAATGGATGTCATTTTTGAGTTTTGAGTACCGCATATACTACACTATAATATGATATCCGTATCATAAACTGACATCGATTTTGACCTATCACTTACGGTTTACGAGATATTTATTGATAATAATAACAATAACGTTAATTTATGTTTGGAACGTTCCAGTGGAACGTTCCCAAGCGGCGGACATTTTACACGTTCCGGGAACGTCCCAGGAACGTTCCGTGCTATTAGGGTAATATGTTACAAATCATTTCGTGTTTCAGTATATTGTTCAGAATTCGTCAGAGAATAAGAATCTATCATAAATTTTGAGGTTGAATAATTTTAAGCCACTCTTATGGTTCTCCAAAAAAACTCCATAAGTGACAAATTTGAATTTTACGTAATATTGCGGTTTATTGACGCTTTTTAAAAGTTAGAAAAAAATCATTAATCGGTAATTTAAGAATAACCAGTTATTTATTAACTAATATTTAATTCTTTGAACCATTTTAATTTGTTCAAATATTTGTTACTTAAATATTCAAACAGATTGAAATTGTTTAAAAAATTTAAATTTGTTTAAAAATCTACGAGTATTCATAATAAACAAGTTAGTACTAAAAAATATTAAAACTTGTTGAAAATTTAGCGAGATAAAATGTTTCTCCTGCTTTTTTTTAGGTAAAATATATACTTGAACAAATACGTATTATTTAAATAATTGTAAAATTATTTAAACTGTGATGTATGTGAATTTAAGTTACGCGCCTTGGTTACAGCGCCATCTGCATTGTCGGGTCGCTACCATCGTTGGCGGTCCTCGCTCAGAGTCCCCAGAACGTGGGATTTTTCGGCCCCCACCACTTTCCCATCTGGGAGCAATACATGCATACGTAGCGTGTCGGCCAGACGGCTCTGTTACGCGTTGCATCGGCCATCCTCGTGTAAAGCCGAAAGTGCACGAGCACGAACCCGTGGCTCGGGCCGAGCTCGCTCGAGTCGGACTTCGGAGTCGCTCGACTTAACGATTCGGTTTCGTTGGCTTCTTGGCTATTAGGAGGTTTGGGTTGATTTTTGTTTTCAAAAATTCACATTTAAACGAAAGACTTCAAAAACATGTAATGAAGTCTTGAAATATTTAATGATTATGTCTTACAGGAATGTATATGGGATTTTAATATTAGGTTAATAATATCTATCACTTTCAAGTGGTTTCATTTTTTAGTATTTACGTTTTATTTTTCAATCGATTTTAAATATTGCAAAGTTAAAATGACAATAAATAATTATTATTTTCAATTTATTGAATTAATCAACATTTTTACTATGTACTTACCTCTGATAATTACCTTCTTTTCAGGCTATTTTAGGCTATAATCACAATTTAGGGGATTTTAAGCGAAAAAGCCGAAAAGTTATTAACTTCACCTCATATGCTTTCCTAATATACAAAAACTATATAAAACCTTCAATGTTTTAAAATATTTATCTCAACATTACAAAATTTATTTTTTACATTTTTATTTTAATTGTGAAATAATTGTAATTGGAAATTAATTGTGAATAATTGTAAAATAAATTTAACAAAATTTATTTTGTAAAGAAATATCTCATGATTTTTTAGGGACAAAACAATTTTAAAAGTAAGTCTTTGTAGTATTTTAATAACTAATGAACATGTTTTCAGAATATTTTCCCTTGATTCTGCCCTCATAGGTTCAAACATGATACAAAAAACCATCGTCAAATTTCAGATGAAAACTGTACTCTGTATAAATTAATTTTGGAAATGAAAAATATTAATACCTTTTATAAATATTCTTCAATTTTATTTGAATATGATACACATTCATTTTTATTTAAAAAATTCTTGTAAATAGTGGGTCATTTTTTTAATTTTACGACATTTTTGTATCATGTTTGACCTAAGGGAATAGATTTCAGGAATGAAATTATAAAAATGTATCAATTAGTTAGTGTTTGGTTAATAATTATATTTTTTGTTGAAATTTTTATTTGACACATCATAACATAATTTTTATTTTGCAAGCTGGTGCTGGACATGGAAGTCGTAAAGCAGCAAAGCCCGTTGATTAAAGAGGAAGGCAGAGATGGGTGTTCGGTGTTGGCTGTTAACGATTTGAGGAAAAAGCAAGATGGAAACGGTTTTCCTGAGGAGAAGAAGAAGACTCTATGGAAGAAAAAGCAACGCAACTATTCACCGAAGAAGCTTCCCAGTTCTCCATGTGATCGTTGTAGTCGTACGTCACATACCAGAGAAAATTGTCCTGCCATCGGGTGGTCATGCTTCAAGTGTGGTAAGCGTGGGCATGTGTCCAAGTGTTGCAGGTCCTCTGCCCCTTCGTCGGAGGTGAACGTCATCGATACTATTGCTAGCGATAGCAAAGGTATTGTTGACTCTGTGGGTGGCGGCGAAGCTCTGTATGTAAGTCTTTTGTTAAATGATGTTTTTAACGTCGAATTGGAGGCTGATTCGGGATCAGCGTACACGTTGTTACCTTGGAGAATTTTTGCCGAATTTTGTAACATTGAAAATTATTGGGGTAAATTGTCTATCACTGCTATGAAATTAGGTGTCGCTAACGGTACCCTTTTGTCAGCCCTTGGGAAGATTGTGGTTAATGTTGGGTCGGGTACGAGAATGTTTAGAAACATGGAATTGTTTGTCACCAACAAACGTGCGTGCAAAAGAAGGTATTCAAAAAGAAGAAGAAAGGAACGGTGAAGCCGTGGTGGGATAGGGAATGTAAAAAGATGAAAAGAAAGG
>CAKNYM010022758.1:2886-14523 GCA_932195095.1 Andricus curvator | reverse complement strand
CGGTATTCGGTTTTGATTCCTTGGGATTCGAACCGAAGGGCCTATGACAAAGCCACCGGACGCGTCCTCGGGTTGCGGATAGAGGGTCCCTGTACCAAGGGTTTCTGCTGAATATGGTTACAATAATTAATAAGCAGTCGCGGACAATTGTCCAGGGATGGTCCCGAAGGAATAACCCCTAAGCAGAGGTGTAACAACCGTGCCGAAAGCTGAATGGCACCTGGGTGAGGTGTCTCAAACGGTGACTCTGGGATACCGGGCGACCTTTCAGAGTATCAGCCTTAACCTTGCACGCGGGGCTCTACAAGGATGGACTAACCCTTTTCCCTAGCTACTCGTGGGAACAACAATGACAACACCAAACATAGTTGTAGGAAGTGCGGTTCAAAACAATCGAACGCGCAGGGCTCCCGACAATGGGTCGGACAACAATGCCGACTACCCTAGAGTTGGGGGAGCCAATCAAGACGGAGTCAATGCGATTGACCGGCGGAATCTCGTTACTTTTGAGTGGACGGATCGACTCAAGGACGACCTGCTGGAGTGCTATGATGAAACCGTGCCGAGGACCTCCGGAAAAGGGGTTATATAAGCGGAGCGCCTACTCAACCGCAGACAGAACAAGCCGTCAACAGAGAAAGAGAGGCGACACTGAGACCAACGTCGAACAGGCATCCAATAGAAGAAGAACGATGCTTTAAGACCCGGAGATACATCAACATTCAGGTTTCTCCCAAGCCCAATGATCTGACTGAACTGGATGATGAGCTTCGTGGGGATTTTTCCGAAAAATCCTACCTCTGGACTATCAATTGTAGTGTGTACAATACAGCGAGAACTTTGGCAGATGCAAACCGTAAAACAAAACCAACGGTTGATCATAAGACCAAAAGACGAATACATCAACTCAGCACAAAGATAGGCTGGGCAAGACAGTACGCGTCCCGCATTCAGTGTGTGATTGACTACATAACGTCTGGCAGGACTTTCACTGCCAAGGTTCGACAGTTCGCACGCGAATTGCGGATCCGTCATCACACAATCAACAAGTCAAAGCTACTGACCATCAGGCAGTATATTGTTGACAGAATACGAGTACTATCTAACGCTGGGAGAAGCTTAGAGCGAAGAGAGAGGTGGGTCAGAGAAAATCAACAGTTTTTTTCTGACCCATCTCGACTCTTCCAAGACCCTCCAGTTGCTGTCGACCATCCGCTCAAACCAGAGGAGGTCGAAGCATTTTGCAGAGAAGTCTAGGAAGTCCATCATCCACTTGAAGAAGGCTCAAAGAACATAAATAGCTTCAAGGAGCTGTGCAATGCCCTCATAACAGCTGAGGAGGAATGCCCACCTATCACTACCCAGGAGGTGAAAGACGTATTAAGATGCATGAAGAACTATTCCGCTCCGGGGCCAGATGGTATCAAGACCTTTTGGTAGAAGAAGTTTCCTTCAACCCACCAGCATCTGGCCCGAATTTTCACCTCATATCTAAAGTCAGAAGAGTCTATTCCGGAGTGGTTGGTGGAAGGGCGCACAGTGCTCCTGCCGAAGACAGGCAACTTAGCTGACCCTAAGGATTACAGGCCGATAACTTGTCTGAACACACTGTATAAGATCTTTACAGCTATCCTAAATGTAGGGTTACCGTCCTATCTATCCGTCCTGGTTTTTCGGGACATGTCCTCTTTTTTCGAGGTCTGTCCTGGTTTCTTGGTTTTTTCTTGAAAATAGGCAAAATGTCCTGGTTTTTTACGAAACCTAGATTTTTGACAGCAAATATTTTATATTTTTATTTTTCTACAATCGCAGTTGTATGTTTCAGCATATCTGGTACATTTTTCTCTTGATGACCTTTTCTTTTTTTTACATTCTCATTCTAATCAGAAGGTATTGGTTTTATGTAAAACTTGACATACTCGGTTTTCATCAAATCTCCACGTTTTGAGACCCCCTGAGCTAGAAAAAACGATTTTTACCAAGGTGTCTGTCTGTCTGTAGTCTGTAGTCTGTCTGTCTGTCTGTCTGTAGCCACGATAACTTTCGAAAAAATGATCGGATTTGATTGAGCTTTGGCACACTTTTTTATGGCCGAAAAATAGAGAAAAAGTTCGTTAACCAGCTATTTTGGATGAAAATCCAAAAAGTGAGCACATTTTGAAAATTTTTGAGACCACTCTTTTTGAAGATTTGAAAATTCTATGTACGGTTATTAGTAGTACGCAAAATGACGAACAAAATATCCTTATGACTTTTCGTGATAAAAAAAATACTGGAGTTATAGCATTTTCAAAATTCCAAAAAAACAAACGAAAATGAACATTTTAAGCCGAAAAACGCACGATATGAGAAAAAGTCAAGAGGAGAAAAACGTTGATTCCTGAACACCCTATAATATTTTCATAACAACTTTTTGAATTTTTTGGAAAAAAAAAATTCAAATTTTGATCGCACAAAAAATTAATGAAAAATCAAAAAAGCCATTTTGCTGTCAAACTATGCAAGATACCAGAAAAGATCATCTCACCAAAATTGTGCACCTAAAAAAGATCTACAAATTTCTTATCATTCACTTTTTGATATGACGCGTAGTTTTTGTTTTATTCGTGAAAACAGCATTGAAAATAGAAAAATCAAATTTTTAGAGGAATAACACGAGCTACGAAAAAAATGACAGGAACAAAATTTGTTCATCCAAGGAAGAGGTACAAATTTATTGTGACTCATGTTTCGATAGGATGCGTGGTTTTTGTTTTATTCGTGAAAATAACATTGACAGTAAAAAAAATCAAATTTTTGAAAAAACAATGCAAGGTACGAAAACATATAAATGAACAAAAATTGTGCATTCAAAAAAGACTTACAAACCCGTAATCAATTTTTGTGGTAAGAATATATTCAAAATGAAAAAATTAACTTTTTTGATAAACGGCACAAGCTAAAATAAAATGTTAACTAATAAAATTTGTCGCCAGAATTATATCATTACTTTTCATTTGAAATCAAATACAAATTTAGTAATTTGTATATGAAGAACATATAACACGAAGCACAAAGTGCGCGCTCAGTGTATTTACCAAATCGCACGCCGTAAGTGCGCTCAAACTTTTTTGTTTCTATCATACGGTTCAAATGATTTTCAAATCAAATATCGAGCGCGAAGCGCGAGTGTCTGGATGAGAATGTGTTCCTTAAGGTCGATAGAACCTTGAGTAAATAAAGTTCCTTTTCAGTCTAAAATAAAAACAAATTTAACAATCACTTAATATGTAGAGGTTTTGATAATTTTATAATATTTGCAAACAAACTTTTTCTTTTCATCGAAGTCGAACACGAAGTTCAAAAATCTAGAGGAGCCGAGCGTAAAGCGCGATGTAAATACGCCCGAGCGCGCAGCGCGAGGTGAATACATAATCGAGCGCGAAGCGCGAGATAAATATATGATCGAGCGCGAAACGCGAGATCTAACAGTCGCACCTGGGTGCGTATCGTAAGTCTGGGTCTTACCCGACCCAGATGGTAACCCTACTAAATGATATGATTGTTCGGACAATTGGACCTGTGTGGCGAGAGATGTATGAACAATTTGGCTCAAAGAAAGGCGTAGCAGGATGTCGGGAGAAATTTCTCATCGATAGATGTGTCTGTAAAGACGCAGCATTCTATCAGCGATTTCTATCGATGGCCTGGATTGATTACCGGAAAGCTTTCGATTCAAACTTATCATCTGTCTGTTGGAAAGCCTAAAGGTTCATCCACACATCGTGAGGTGCATAGAGAGATTAATGCCGCTTTGGAAAATCAGATTTACTATCTCATCTGGAAAACATCGTGTGATCACTAACAGTATCACCTTTCAGAGAGGTGTGTTTCAGGGCGACACCATGAGCCCTCTTCTCTTTTGCCTCACATTATTGCCACTATCTCTCGCACTTCGCCATTCCGAAGGGTACCTCTGCGGCAAACCTGGAAACCGAAAGCATAAGGTCACTCATGTATTTTGCATGGATGATCTTAAGATCTATGCTAGAAATCAAGAGAAACTACATCTAGCTCTAAAAATTGTCAAAGAGTACACTCAAGAGATTGGAATGGAGTTCGGGTTAGAGGAATGCGCCAAGGTTAATTTGAAGAAAGGAAAACTTAATGGCATCCCCGAAGATCCTGAGCTCGTTGACAGAAGCGCTATACGACATCTTTTCGCTGGAGAGACCTATACATACCTGGGCGTGCCACAGAGCCGCATTCAGGACGTGAAATCTATAAAGGATGCTCTCCGATGCAGATACAAACGTCTCATCCGACGGATATGGTCTTCCGAACTGTCAGCGAGGAACAAAGTATCTGCAACGAACATACTTGATGTCCCCGTAGTACTCTATTCATTTGGAGTAGTTCCATGGACGAAGGACGAGCTCAGATCTCTCGATATCGGGTCCCGAAAGGTTATGCACATGAACAAAAGCATGCACCTCAAGTCTTCTGTTCCACGACTTTACATCTCACGCCGTCAAGGTGGTCACGGAATACTGAATCGTGAATGTCTTCACATTAGGATTATTCTGGGTACAGCACATATGGTCGCAAATGGGCAATACCCTCTTCTTAAAATGGTCAGGAAACACGAAGAACTGGGCAAAGGGGAGTTTCTGTACAAAGCAGCGGAGGAAGCTGCTGAAACACTCGGCCTTGACTTCAATATTAGGGGTGAGAAAAATGCATCAAATCTTATCCATCTCAAATACTCACTTCTGAAGGCCCGGATTAAAAAAGCACAGGAGAAAAACTTCCGCGAACAGCTCCTCGACAAGAGAATGCACGGCATCTCCCACAGAAATGCGGAAGATCAGTCGAAGTCGCATGAGCTAACTTTTGCTTCCGTTAGGTCACCCGGATTGAAGTCGGGCACGGAGGGCTTCATTTTGGCATGTCAAGACGGTGTCATTTCCACTCTAGCATACAGTCGCCACATTTTGAGCCAAGATACTCCCGATGATAGCTGCAGAGCGTGTCATGCACACCCCGAGCATCTAGGACACATACTATTTAGTTGACCAACTCATGCGGGAACGACCTACATCCAAAGGCACAATGCGGCACTAAGAGTGCCTTATTACCATCTCTGTCACTCTTACGGCATTAGCCCAAATACCTGTCCGCTAAACGCTCCTAGAGAAATAGAGTCAATTGGCGAAAATGAGAAGTGCCGCATATACTGGAACTTCATATTCTCGACAATTGTTTCTGTTGCGCACTCGAGGCCTGACATAGTTCTCCTTGACTTCGAGAAACGAACCATAATCGTTGCACTAGCTGACAAAAACGTCACAGCCAAGGAGAAAGAAAAGAAAGAGAGGTATAAAGATCTTATAAGGGAGTTGCGACGGTTATACCCGGAATATTCTGCTAAGCTAATCGTCTTGATCATCGGCGCTCTTGGAGGGGCCAAGGTTTCACTGGTTAATAGCCTGAAAAGCATCCCTTCTTGTCAAGAAAATGCTGAGACACTTGCGGGGAAAATTCAGAAGGTGGTCGTCCTTGGGTCGCTCCGTGTCCTCAGGGTGCACGAGACTTTTGCCGGATCATCGTATTGAGTTCGTCGCAGACTGTAACCACCTATCTCACGGTCATGAGACGCGGTTGCAGCTGAAATTTTAAAGCCATTTCGGTGGGAGCGGGTGCATTTTTTCAGATAAGCACCCGCTCCCGGCGAAATCCTGCGGTTGTCCTTATGACAAACTTTTAACTATATATGTATATAGTTAAATAGTATATAGTTAAATACGATGATACGGTGAACGTCTCGTGCACATCGTGGGTGTGGTGAGCCCACACTTGTAGTTATTTATAACTACAAGAAAACTATCCACCTAGAAACACTACCCGAATCGGGTATTGTCACGCCTACCCTGAAAGGAAAATGGCTTAGTGGTATACATACAAAGGGATTCGGACACCTGTTTATACGGCCAGGCCACCGAAGAGCTCAGGTAGGCGCGTCTAAACGATATGTTATAACTTAGCAACTCTCCGGATATTTACCTGTATTCTAAAATAAGTACTTTAAGCTTGACAAAAGAAGGTTACCTGACCTACGACTGAACCTGGAAGTGCGTTTTCCAAAATTCCAGTCAGTCAGTTCCGAACTTGATCATTGTCAATACCATCTCGTCTCTAGACTCGATTATAATGATATAAGTAATAATTCTTTACCACTCATAAGAGAAGAATATATTTTAGTCTTAACTCGAAGTTAAGACTGTTAAAAATGGAACAGCACCTTAGAAAAAATGTCTTTTTACTTGGAAACATAACAAGTCAAATTGTTTCTTCTAAGTTGTCATAAAATGGACTGCGTATCAAAACTGCAAGACTTGAATAATAAATGGAGAATCCTACAAAGAAATTCAACAATGGAGAGCGAGGTGGAAAAGAAAAAGAGGGATGCATTCAGTGACACTCTAAACGACCTCTTTGATATTGCACATGCCAATGCGTTGGAAATTATAAAAATAGAAGAAGACAAACAGTTTTTGCTTCTCCAGAGACAAAAAGGGCGACCTGGATATATGACTGGTATTGTCCATGAACTGGGAGAGAGAGAAAATCAATATCAAAAACGAAAAGAAGTACAAGAATCACGGGCGGAACGCGCCATTGTCGAAAAAAATAAGATATGTAAGTTTCAAAAAATATTAAGTTTCATTTATAAAATTATTAAAGTGCCGTAACTATGAGTAGGTATTTTCCGTGGATTTTTGGACGCTGTATGTATACCATTAAGCCATTTCCCTTTCAGGGTAGGCGTGACACTACCCGATTCGGGTAGTGTTTCTAGGTGGATAGTTTCTTGTAGTAAATAACTACAAGTGAGGGCTCACCACACCCACGATGTGCCAACAGCACTCAGTTTTCTCGAATGGTCAGCCATCCAAGTACTAACCGCGCCCAACGCTGCTTAACTTCAGTGATCTGACGAGAACTGGTTTTTTCAGCGTGGTATGGCTGTTGGCTGAATTCGAATAAATGAGTAATATTTTGTGAAAATTAGCCTTCTTGACAATTTCTTTGAAATAACTCTGAGTGCGAATCTGTCATTCTAGAAAACCGGTGAGTAATGAGAGTGTGCGCGTGCAGAAAAAATCTAATACTTCACAAGTTAGACAATAGAAATATTGCTTTCAATATAATTTACGGAAAATACCTAATTTTCGTCTTGGTTCTTATTAATCTACCAAGACCAAAGGGACGGATTTCTTATAGATTTCTAGTCGCTGAATCATATAAATTTTTAAAACTTCAGGCACATGATTTAGAAATCTTTTACAAATTATGTGATGAAGAATTTAATTTTTAGCACATCTTGTGGAGCTGATGTCCGAATCCAGTATCAGCGGCAACAGTGGCAAAAGTAGTAGTGAAAAATCAAAAAATGCACCACTTACTGACGAAACTGTAGCAGGACCTTTTCAAATAAAGAGGAGAGCAAGAGAAGTTATTTTTACTGAGAAACTTGTAGCAGCATTCGACAAATGCAAAGTGAGCGATAGGGATGCAGTGCATATTTTGATCTCAACTGCTGAAGCGTTAGGACATAATTGCAATGATCTGAGAGCTACTTCAGTTGACAATCATCTTTCTAGAAGGTACTCCACCGCGCGGCATAAATTTTCCTCGCCCTGGAGCTATGCATCAGGCAAGATGGATGGCCAAAGCGATTTATTGTATCAAGCTGTTCCTTTTTCGTGACGAATTCCAACTAACAGCAATTGAGAAGACAGCCTGCCAGGATGTTTGTATTTTCATCATACGTTTGTACCTTGAGGCTTGGTTCTGCGCGTCAAACGCTTTACAAGGGCCTTATCGTGATCTTGAGTTTCTAAGAAATCTCTCTGAATATGAGAAAATAGATTGCGATATATCCCGCGTAGCTGTGCAACAATTTTGTGGTCATCTCTGGTACTTGACATCAGAAACGGTAGGGTCGTCTTTCTTCGATTCAAGAGTACCTGCTGCAACCAAGCTGAAAATGGTCGAAAGTCTGAAATCTGATTCTTCCTTTGGAGATTGTAAACGATTGATTATTCAACCAAAGGATGTTCAAGAGTTCGCAAAAAAAGGGATTGAAGACTTGGTTTCAGGCAAGACTATAAATTTCTTTGAACGGTTCGGGATTCTAAGTTTCTTTCTTAGCCAAGATCCAGTAGACTGGGCAGTGCTCGAAGATTACCATCAAAGTCTGCAGAAGTTAAAAAATCTGAAGGTTGTGAACAACACAGCAGAGAGGGGGGTCAAATTAATGACCGATTATAACAAATTGTTAACAAAAAACGAAGAACAGAAGCAGTATTTACTACAAGTCGTAAGTGATTATCGCCGTCGCTTCCCGGACGTAATGTAATTTGAAAATTTATTCTTAATCTAATGTATAACGTATTCTTAATTTCTGATTATATATTTCATATTTTGTTTAAATTTATAAACATTACGTAACTTTTTGAAATAATGAGTAAAAAAATAATTTGGTGGCCATCTTGATTTTTTTTTAAATTTTGAGTTTTCATTGTAATCACGTGCTTTCTAATAAATAAATATGCCTTTTGTATAAATTATACGAGATTTTGTTATCAATTGTGGAAATTGTAATTTTTGTTCAAATTTAGGGGTCCGCCATTTTGTAAATTTTGAAGAAAAAAAATTTCGTTTAGATGTGTATTTTTAACATAGTCTAAAGATCACAATTGCACAGATCATTTTTTTTGTCATTGGAATAAAATAGGGGCGGTGAGACCATGAAGAATCGAAAGTCGAAAAATAAGGACCACCCTAATGCGGCACTTCTCATTTCCGACAATTGACTCTTTCCCTAGCAGCGTTTAGCGGAGCGGTATTTGGTCTAATGCCGTAAGAGTGACAGAGATGGTAATAAAGCACTCTAAGTGCCGCATTGTGCCTTTGGATGTAGGTCGTTCCCGCATTAGTTGGACAACTAGATAGTATGTGTCCTAGATGTTCGCGGTGTGCATGAGATGCTCTGCAGCTATCATCGGGAATGTCTTGGCTCAAAATGTGGCGACGGTATGCTAGCGTGGAAATGACACCGTCTTGACATGCCGAAATTAAACCCTCAGTGCTCGACTTCAATCCGGGTGATTTAAGGAAAGCAAACGTTAGCTCATACGACATCGACTGATCATCCACATTTCTGTGGAATATGCCGTGCATCCTCTTGTCGAGGAGCTGTTCGCGGAAGTTTCTCTCATGTTCTTTCTCAATTTGGACCTTCAGGAGTGAGTACTCGAGATGGATAAGATTTGATGCATTTTACTCACCCCTAATATTGAAGTCAAGGCCGAGTGTTTCAGCAGCCTCCTCCGCTGCTTTGTGCAGAAAAGCCGCTTTGCCCACTTCTTCATGTTTCCTAATCATTTTAAGAAGAGGGTATTGTCCATTTGCGACTATATATGCTGTACAAAGAATAATCCTATTGTCAAGACATTCAAGATTCAGTATTCCGCGACCAAATTCACGGAGTGATATATGTAAAGTCGCGGAACAGAATATAATAGAATATACATATTAGGGTGATTTTTTTGGGCTTTTCTTTAATTCAACTTGGCACCCCTAAAAGTTGTTCCTTTTGTCGAGAAAATTACCTCTGATTTATTTCAGAATTAAAAAAATATATTTTGAGGTCGCTCAAGGCCGTTTTAGGGCAAAAATGCTCATTCATAATTAAATTGACCCTATATTGATTATTCATTTCTGGCGCATATGCATTCTGTTCTTTGCAATTTAATATTGTATTCAGATCTTTTTCAGACTTTTACAATAACATTCAGAGGTCGCTCAAGGCCATTTCAGAGGAAAAATGGCCATTTCTAATTAAATTGACGCTATTTATAGATTATTTATTTCTTGCGTCTATTAATTTGTGTTCTTTACAATTCACTATTGTACTCAGATTTTTACAATAACATTCAAAGGTCGCTGAAGGCCATTTCAGGGCAAAAATGGCCATTCCTAATTAAATTGACGCTTTATTGATTATTCATTTCTAACGCGTATGAATTTTGTTCTTTACAAGTCAATATTGCACTTAGATTTTTTCAGATTTTACAATAACCTTCAAAGGTCGCTTAAGGCCATTTTCTTAATAAAATGTTAATGCAATGAAATTTTCTCTAGTTTCTTTTTCATAGAGAAGCAGTGTCAATTTATTCATTTTTGCAACAAAATTAGTCTAGGTGTTTGATAAATGTTTGTCATATTATTTGAAGGAAATTCAAGATAATTTCGCAATAAATGAGCTTTTTGTAAATTTTGATAATGAAAAAACAGTGCTAACACTTACAAATTAGATGGTAGTTCATTGCCAAATATGTTTTCTTCTTTCTTTTCTGAAACGTAAATCATTACTCCTTCTTCTGCACTTATGATGATTACTTGTATGTAATAACAATTTGACCACAAAACTTGATCATTTATTAATGAAGCTGCAATATCCTGCTGTTTTTAACGTTTTCTAATTTTAATTTAAAGCAAATTTTAAGTTTAATGGTTATTAAACCATTTGACTATTTTCAATGTCGCAATGAATAAATTGACACTGTTTCTGAAAAAGAACTAGAGAAAATTTAAATGAATAAAAAATGAATAAAATGAATAAAAAAATATAAATTAAAAATTAAAAAAATGTATACTCGTTATAACATTGGAAAAATTCATTATATATAAATTATTAAGAATTCGACTTGTCTCGTCCTTGGTCACTGCACCGGTTATTATTCTTGAAAATCCAAAGGTCGACTCATTGTTCTGCTTAGGCAGGTGCCTGAAAAGTTGCCAAGTAATTGGCATGAACGAACTACCTCGTTCGATAGTGGGAGGAGCGAGACACATGTATGTATGTATGTATACCATTAAGCCATTTCCCTTTCAGGGTAGGCGTGACACTACCCGATTCGGGTAGTGTTTCTAGGTGGATAGTTTTCTTGTAGTTATAAATAACTACAAGTGTGGTCTCACCACACCCACGATGTGCCAACAGCACTCAGTATTCTTGAATGGTCGCCCATCCAAGTACTAACCGCGTCCAACGCTGCTTAACTTCAGTGATCTGAGGAGAACTGGGTTTTTCAGCTCAGTTCAGTTGGGGAGACTGGAGCGAGTGGTCGAGCATCAATTTCAAGATGAGGCATATCCTAGTGCGTGGCTATTCATGAGTTGTCAAGCCAATTATCAACGCAAGTGTTCGTCAGTGTTTGGTGCTACGATTACCATCGGATGCAGATACGGGTGGTCTTCAGTGTTTTGTTCTACTCTCGTCGTTGAAGTGTTTGGTGCTACGATTGCCTTTGGAGGCACACACAAGTGTACTATAGTGATTGGTTCTAATGTTGACATTGGAGGCAGATACAAGTGTTCTACAGTGCTTGGTTCTATTATTGCCTTTGGAGGCGGATTGCCTACTCTCGTGCTATTTGTGGAGGCAACTGCTCACGCTTCATTGAGCTTTGGAGGCAATGGGTCTGCTTTATCGGTGAGTTACTTTTGAAGGCCCGTGCCTGGCGGTGTTGAATTGGTTTCGCGCGAAGGCCCGTGCCTGGTGGTGTTGTATTGGTTTCCCGCGAAGGC
>CAKNYM010022756.1:0-16395 GCA_932195095.1 Andricus curvator | reverse complement strand
TTAGAATTTCGTCTTTATTGGTAGAAAAATAATTTTTTTGATCGAAACTTCTTCTTTTTTGGTTAAAATTTCGGATTGAAAATGCAAATGTTTTACAAAAACATTCGTATTTTGACTTAAAAGTTCATATATTTTGATGAGATATTTTTTTTCTAGTTCTTACAAATCTTTATTTGTTGAACATTCGCCTTTTTGGTTGGAAATTACATTATTTTGTTGAAAGTTAGTCTTTTTGGTAGAAAATCAATATTTCAGGTTTGAAAATTCAACTGCTTTGTAGGAAATTCGTCTTCTGGGTTGAAAATTTGTGTTTTCTTATTCAAAGTTGACCTCATTTGTTCACAATTTATTTTCTTCCTTGCAGATTCATCATTTGAGTTGAAAATTCATCTTTGGTTGAAAATTCAACTTTTTGTTTGAAGTATTTATTTGCTGAAAATTCATCTTTTTTAATTGAAAATAGAACTATTTATTTGAAAATTAATCTTCCTTTTTGAAAAATCGTTTTGGTTAAAAATTCATCTTTGTAGGTTGAAAATTCAGAAATTTGGTTAAAAGTTCAACTATTTTGTTGAAAATTTTGTTTCTTTGTTAAACATTAATATTTTTTGTTTAAAATTAATTTTTTAGATAGAATATTTAAATGTTGTGTAAAAAACTTATCCCTTTTTATAAGAATTAATCTGTCTTCTAAAGAAATAGATTATTTGGTTACAAATTTAACTCTTTTTGATTGAAGTTTGATCTTTCTATTTAAAATTCAACTATTTTGTTGAAAATTTAATTACTCTATTGAACATTGAACTTAAATAATATAACTCAGTCAAATTTCAACTAATTCTAATCAAAAAGAGATTATTACATACAGAATTGAACTCACTTTGAAAATATAAACAGCAACAAATTATTGGATTGAAAAAATGTCATTAAATTTTCGAAGTTGGAAGAATATGAAACTTTAATATTTTTGATTTTAGCCTCATGATTTTTCAGCATGGTAAAATGAACAATTACCAAAAAACGGTTTTTGACCATACAATCAGATTTTGTGGGCGTATGAGAAATTTAGCATATGACACATTTTTAGAAAGGTACCTGGAAAAATTCATTTTTGTCCTGGAAATCTTGGAAAAGTCCTGAAATGTTTTCTTTGTAGAAACGCTGGACACCCTGGGTTTGTTTTCAAGTATTTTTCTTACATTCAGTATTTTACCTATGTGGTCATAAAAGTAGCTTTTATGATTACCAAAATTATTTAATAATAATTTATATGTAAAATTTTCCGAATTTTATTTTTTTGTTTTATGGGATGCCAATAGATTATTTCTCACGCGGATTGTATAGAGGAAATATTTGTCAATTTTCTATATTTCCCTGCAGATGAGCAGGTAAGCCGAGTAACGGGAACTAAAACGGAACGGGAGGTTGCAATAAAAATGGTTATTGTCTGTCTCTCTCGTTCCTAAGTTTCTCTCTCTAACAGGTGAAAAATTTTACCAACAGAATACTACCGATTTTCAGGTATGAGTTTGCGCTTATATTTGCCAGGGGGCACTAGACTGTATTTCTAATTTTTTTATAGATGTCGCTGCAGTCATTTATGTTCGCAGCCAAACCTACAGTTTCCCCTTAAGTCGTAGACCTGTCAAATTTCAAAAATTTACTCAGATTTGTTTTCATTATTACAGGCTTATTTATATTTTTCCTAATCTGCTTTTTCAGAAAATGTGATCTTCAACCTTCAAGGAAAATATTGTTAAAATTTCAGTATAAGATATATATTATTAGGGCCGTTATTAGTCTTTGAAAACAGTAGAAAACAGTGAAAATGGCACTTTTCAAGCTACCGTAATTAATGTTTTTTATGAATTTTTCATTGAAAAAATGTTTTTATGTGGATTCTGAGAACCTCAACAATAACATATTGAAAGTTCAAATTAAAAAGTGGATAACTTCGTGGTTAAAATCTTAAATGAAAAAAAAGTTGAATTTGCCCATGTACACACACCTCTAAATACTGTTTAAAAATAAAAAAAAAATCTGGCTTCTACAATCGCATAAACTACCGTTATTTGCCCTGCACTCCTAAGAAAACCAAAAGTGTTTTTTTCTGGTCATCCTAGTGTAGTTTTAAATTTACATTGAAAGTGATATTGATAAGACATTCTGCAACTATTTATGAAACAATAGAAAAACATTTATTTTATCAATTACAAGAAAAAATGCATGGTAGATTCAGATTAATCATCGGTCGAAAAGGTTTCGACACACGGTAGTCGGCTGGGGACGTTTGATAATCGACTTAAGCCTTTTGGGCGTCCGGTAGGTCTTTGGACGGATTGGGTCCCGTTCGGGCGCCATTCTTGCAACAACGGCCTGTTGGGGAGGTCGTCGGTATACTTGAGCGAGAGCCTGCTGCTTGCGAGGTGATCTTCGCGGTGACGGATAAGACTTTAACTTCCCGGGTTTGCCTGCTTTTCATCAAGGGCTCGGCGATAGCGTTCTGTCCAGCGTTTGTGTTGGCTTGGCCGATTCACTCGGGACTGGTCCATCTGTAGTCAAAAAGCCATTTCCTGGTGCTCAGCGTTTCGATTATTATGGACAACTAGGATCCCAGATCCTCTTGATAGAGGACCGAGAAGATAGAATAAAATCCCCGATCCTCTTGACAGAGGAACGAGAAGTAAAAGAAAAAAAAATCCCAGATCCTCTTGATAGAGGACCGAGAAAATGAGATAGAATATTCCCAGATCCTCTTAACAGAGGACCGAGAGAGTGAAAAGACTGAGAGATAGGGGGAGAAATTCCCAGATCCTCTTAGCAGAGGACCGAGAGAGTGAAAAGACTGGTATAGAAGGAGAAATTCCCAGATCCTCTTAACAGAGGACCGAGAGAGTGAAAAGACTGAGAGATAGGGGGAGAAATTCCCAGATTCTCTTAGCAGAGGACCGAGAGAGTGAAAAGTCTGATATAGAAGGAGAAATTCCCAGATCCTCTTAGCAGAGGACCGAGAGAGTAAAGAGGCTGAGAGATAGAAGGAAAAGATTCCCAGATCCTCTTAGCAGAGAACCGAGAGAGTGAAAAGACTGATATAGAAGGAGAAATTCCCAGATCCTCTTAGCAGAGGGCCGAGAGAGTGTAAAGACTCATAGAAAAGGAGAAATTCCCAGATCCTCTTAGCAGAGGACCGAGGAGTGTAAAGACTCATAGAAAAGGAGAAATTCCCATATCCTCTTAGCAGAGGACCGAGAGAGTAAAAAGACTGAGAAACTAGAAGGAGAAATTCCCAGATCCTCTTAGCAGAGGACCGAGAGAGTGTAAAGACTGATAGAAAAGGAGAAATTCTCAGATCCTCTTAGCAGAGGACCGAGAGAGGTGAATAGAAAAGAAATAAGAGAGAACAACTTATAAAAGTGTGGAGAGCAGAAACATGTCTAAGGTTAATATTTTTTCTTCAAATGGTAGAGCTCTCACCGTTAAGGGTTATATTTATCGGCGGAGAGAAAAAAACGACTCGCTAAGTTGATATCGGCTGGTGATAAATTCTTCAGGTTTCCGGAGACTTCCTTCTTCACAATTTCAGGCTCCTTCGAGTTTTTCCACCTTCACTTTCGTATATTGGGATACCGTAAATAAGTCGGACTCTTTTTGTTAGGGTTTCGAAAAAATGATTAAGTCGGGGCTAGGATTTCGAATGAATAAGTCGAGGTTAGATTTCCGGGCACAGTTTATTCCGTATATTTAGTCGAAGCACAACAGGTAGCTCGCGAATACTGCTCGAGCGTGAAGAAACGCCGATCGAGTGCGAGGCTCTCGTCTCTTTATCTCAAAAAATTCCCGAAATTATGAACTAAAGTCGGAGTGTCAACTTTACCAGTTGGAGACTGGATCAGTACTGACTAGGAGCTCACGGCGAGCGAATGCCTCAACCGTCTGAGAGCAGCGCTGCGGCGTGAGTAGCAACTAACCGACCTATCGATGTATCGATTCATCAAAGGTCGCGGCTGGCGCGCAAAAATTCAAATGAACTAAAAGTTAAAAGGTTGTAATTGGGTAACAACCACAGTTAAAATAGAAGTTTTGGGCCGTCGGTCTGTTTTAGTATAGTTGGGAGCTGTTGTTTTGAGAAGTGTAACAGACAATAATTTCAGAGAAATTTAATTGTGTAACAATATAATTTTGAACACATGCAAATTTCTTGATTGATTGTTCAAACTATTTTAGTTCCAGGTCTACTTAGTCAAGCTTTGTTTATAAAATACTGATGCGGGCCGATATGATTTCTCTGAAAGAACTGTAGACACGCTTTGAGGTTCGCTATGTCTATTATGATAAATGTAGAATAAAAAAGTAAAAATTAAATATTCAAAAATAAACAAATTGAAATTGAATTATTTTAAATAAAATAAGCCTCGAATCATTAAAATTTCAGAGTGCTGAATGCGAACTTAAAAATTGTCTTTGTTTCATTTTTTTTTAAATTTTAAATTTATAAGTAACATTTTTGAATTTGAATGTTTCAATAACAATGTAAAATCCTATAATTGTAGTGTTTCAACCTAAAATTGTTCAAAAATGATATAATTTTGAACACTTAACAAATTTATTGATTCATTCTTCAAACTATTTTGTTTCCTGAAACGCATTATCTCCTTTGCCTGCTTAGTCAAGCTTTGTTTATAAAATACCGATGCGGACCGATATGAGTTCTCTGAAAGAACACACTGTGTCGCACTTATGTTACGCATCTACATTTAGAATTAGGCTAATTATATTTCATGAAGAAGAATAATAAAAATTGAAATTTTATTATGAAAAATTCATTATTATGACACTTATCATTATTATTACACATCTAAGTACTCAAAAATTATAAGAAAAATATTGCAAATTGTTTCTTTTTTTCAAATTAGACACAGCATATTTTCCTCCTGTTTGTAAATGATTTAAAATTGTTTAAACAATTATTATTCGTTCAACAAATATATTTTTCTCTGTAAGTCGTGGAAAATTATTATTTTTCGAGATATGAATTCCAGAGAATAATAACTTGTTACAATTTGAGGGAGAAAAGATTGTTTAAACAAATGGAAATTGTTTAAATAATGACCAGTTATGTAAAAAACAAAACATTCTTACCATTCATAAAATCTATCACTTATATCCCGAAAACAATAATTTTCCACGATTTTAAGAAAAATATAATTCTTAAACAAATAATAATTGTTTGAATAATTAAAAATTATTTTCAAAATACAGTAAACTTCCGTTTATTTTAAAGATCGCTTAGTTTAAAGTTCACTTAGTTTAACCCCCCTACACGCACTTATTTTAAGTTGCGCAGTTTCGTCACCTCCCACCACGGTCGCTGTACACTCTCCTCCGCATCTGTGGCTGAGCAATGAAAAAAAAGGTGCCAGAAGAGCGGGAAGCCTTGAATTGAGTACTTTTTCACGACGGCATGGGAATACGTCTCACGACGTTTTCGAGAAACTATGCTAAACGTAAGAGTAAATCAGATCGATTTGATCCGAACCGGGTACTCTCACCCCAAATTTCGGATAGTGGATTGTATTTCGCGAAAGACTTGAAAAATATTACTATCTTACCTGACGGCTAACATTTCCACCTATCCTAGCATTTTACACTTGAAAACTATTAATATTCAGACCTTTGTAATTTACTTCTACGTTTAGAATATTTTCTCCAAAAACGCGTGTGCATTGGCAGACCCACATATGCTAACCTTCCTGACGGCTGCCATTTCCACGTCTAGCCTAGCATGGCCACGAAGCCATGCTGGAAAACTCACTATTCCGCGAAATATTTGAGTCGTTTTTTGATCTATTATATTGAGTTTTAGTTGGCAAATTGTCGTAGGTCAACAAAATCACTTGAAAGGCACTTGAAAAACACTGGCATGCTAACCGACCACGACTTTTCAACTGCGCAAATCGGGACCGTCTAAACCGTTTCCAATTGGAATACATAATATTGCGCAATATACTGGAATGGGTATTCGCGCACTCAGCCCTTCTGAGGCGAGAGTCGCAACCGTCTCTCGCCCCTTGAGCTGAGAAAATGCGTGGGCCAGCAGTTCTAGGAATTTTTGGGTGTATTTGTCTGTAATAATATTGATAGTATTTATTGATTTCAAATCGACCGCGGTTTTCGGCACATGCGCAGTTGAAAAAGTTGCTTAGCGCAAGCGCAGCGATACAAGGCCGGGGCAGCCAATGAATGTCTTTGATAAACATAAACTGCCGAATCGCGGTAGAGGTGGGGGCCCCTCCAGCCTTAAAATAATTGGTCGTTTACTGTACTTGGAAACTCGTCCCTTATCAATTAAAAATAATTCTTGTTAACAAAATCCAAAGAATACCGTTTTTAGTATGAATTTAATAGAAAAATGCTACTTTGCAATTTTTGGGTCATTTTCCAAGCACAATAACAATGGTTTGTAAGGGGGGTGGGTAGTCAAAATTAAAACTTATTGGGTGAAAATTATTCTTTGAACATGCTTTAAGAGGTTTTAATACTTTAATTCACAAAAAGTTTAGAACAAGAGAGAGAGGGTGGAGGGGGGAGGAGAGATCTGAAGAGAAGCGAACCTCCGGTCTATGACATGAGATACAACGCGTGTGTCGGAGGCTTGCGTTACACTTTCCAGTCGTGGTTTCATTCGAGTCAGGCGCGACTCCCCATATCGAGGTCTAAGATGTTTACACATCAAAAATACAATTGACCAGATCAGATAAAGTAAAATTTTTACTTCCGCCCTACCTGTAACCACCGCTGCCCTACCTTAAATTCAACTCTAGCCACGGCCCTGAGCTTGCTTCTCCAAATAAACTATATTTAAATCTAACCATAACGGTCGAAATTTAAATATCGAGGGAAATAATTTGAAAGCCTATAACTTTGTTTAGATTGAACGAAATACAGATTTTCATGCATGAAAATGATTGTACTTCGATTAACTTTAAATGCATAGTGTATTTCATAATCTTATTTTGTATCGCACGCCCATTTCAATCCTGAAGAATATGTTCAAAGTGGAATACAAATTGGTAATGATCGATTTCTAGCCACCGGCGATAAGTTTACCGTCACTAATCTAGTAAAACATAGGATATACACTGTGGATGAAATTCCCGTCCGTGCAAAGCCATTTAGGCAGGCCCAAAACCCGGAAGATCTCATTGACGAACACATCAGTAAAATGTGCCAGGAAGGTCTTATCACTAGTTCAACTTCGCCGTAGAATTCTATAGCCTTAATAGTACCAAAGAGAAGAGATTCTTCGGACAAAGGAAAATAACGAGTGGTTACTAACTTCCAGGCCCTAAAAGAGAAAACCATTGCGGATGCCTACACCCTGCAAAATATTACCGACATTCTTGACAGGTTAGGAGGAGCGCAGTATTTTTCAGTACTAGATTTAGCCTCAGGTTATCATCAAATCGAAACTGATCTAAGGGACCAAACCAAAACGGCTAGCTGAACGCGACGCGGACACTATCAATACAAAAGGATGCCTATGGGTCTTTAATTAGCTCCTGCCACTTTCCAAGGATTAATGGACCAAGTCCTAACATGAATGCAAGGTACAGAGCTCTTTGTACATCTAGACGATATTTTAATATTTGCGAAAACTTTAGAAGATCATCACAAAACGATAAGACTGTTCTCAAGATTAAGAACCTCGCGAAAATTCCCAAGCTCCTATTTAACCTTCTCAAGAATGATCAGACCTGTAAGTGGGGACCCGAGGAGAAGGAAAGATTTTTGAAACGGAAAACTATGCGAAAAAACTACCCTCATATACAGGATTTCGAAAAGATCTTCAGATTCACATCCGACGCCTCCGAAATCGCAGTTGGCGCAGTCCCAATACTGAGATAGAAAAGGAGTGGTTGGCTGTAATTTACGCCCTAGAGAGCCCATGCGATGGATCCACTCCGTAACCTCCCCGGAAGATCAAGTGCGGAAATGGTCGTGGAGGATTGAAGACTATAATTATGAGTTCGAAGGTAAGCAACGCATGACAAAGATATTCTTCCAAGCTAAGGCCAGAGGCATCCCCGACCTGACTACGCATCTCAGTGTGATAGAGACTAGTCGCGAGTCTCTTGACATATAAAAGGGAGAATTACGTTCATTTCATATTTGCCGACAGTGAGACAGTAACAACTGTCAGTAAATTGCTCTTAGCAATCGGAGGAATTGATTTAAACGAAATGCGAGACCAGAACTCAAACCCGGACAGATTTTAACAACTGCTAGAAATAAATACAAAATCTATTCCGTAGTAGTAAAGCAAAATTGCTTAGATTGAATAACGGAAACGAAACTGAAAACCAGGTTGGCAAACCTTTCAGTAGCCCTAAAACGGGACAGAGTAGAAAGGTTTCGAATTCGATGATATGTCGACTTTTGCGATGAATTACCTCGAAATTCCCTCATGGACTTTTGATCTGGACTTTTGATTTTTTCTTAAATAAAGCACCTTTTGAATTTTTTATGTAGGAATGAAGGAAGATATTATATTTACCTTGAATATCCGTTATTTTTTTCAAAAATTTTACATTTTTATTATTTTTAATGATAAATCACGACACGGTAATTAAAAATCAGACTACGGGGTGTGATATCTGTGAATGTATATCTGTGTGTGACAACAGTGCGAGGTTAGTTGGAGAGGTTAATAAACCTCATGTTTGGAATAGAAATGTAAGTAAATAATAATTCAAAAAAACATTTAACATATACATTACCACAGAAAATTTTTTTGAAATCAATTTAGAAATGATGCAATTTCAAAAAGGTAAGTTTTTCAATATCACTGAACCTTCATTCCAAATTCAATTTTGTTCAATTTTACTTTCATTAATATTGTTGTGAATGACAACAAATTAAAAGAAAACGTACATTATATGAATAAGCGGATGTTTAGTTTATAGTTACGAAAGTAGAATCGTGTAAAAAGCAGATTTCAGTGTTTTTTTACACGTATCACACTTAACCGTAATGACGAAAAATCTGAAATCGTGAACAAACTATCAAAGATAATTAAAAATATTTCTTCAGACAAGTTTTTGTTGATTAAAGAAGCGGACGATTAGAAGTGGAAAGTCCAAAGATAATTTTGATAACATTTTACACAGGAATGTTCTCAAATTTTTGAAACGGATTAGCAATTCCGCCGCTAGATGTACAATGGTTTTACATAAGAGCCAGCACACAAAGGATGCCATGGCAACGGCATCAAATGGCTCTCTGCAGCAGTAAGATATACTGCTGTAGGAAAAAAGACATCTTCTTATTTATGTACTTTTTAGGTTAACCATAAAGTACAGCTGTTTCCTTGGAGTTTTAGGATGGTACTTGATCATCAGAGAGATCGTCCAGTAGCAGAACTTACCCGGAGCATTTCGCAACACTAGACTGTCAAAAAGTAACGGGCTGTATTACGAAAGGCTAGCCCAGGTACAGCACGTAGCCGGGATATGGTGGACCACAGTGTTTTCAGAAACCACGAAAATCCAACAATCCATCAAAGACTATTCAACAAAACTGGAGTCCACGTATACACAGTGCCACACTACATTGTATTAGGACTATAGAAGCTGTAGAATTTTTACATTGCATTGTCGACATTCTCATATTGACATATCAACAATATATCAACATATAAATGTATTCTTTCGAATTTTAGTCATAAAACTTGCTTTGAACTGAAGAACAAATTAGCTACATTTACTTGATTTTTTACACGTATTTTACTACCTTGTCCTTCTGCAGCCCTATCGTTCGGGCAGTTCGGCCATCCCAGAAAAGCAGGTCAAAGGCAAGGCCCCCTTCCCTTCTGCTACCTGCTGATCTATTCCTGTTTTTCTCGAACTGTTTGCCATGATGACGTGGCAGGCCTTTGTTCTCAGCCCGGATGTTTCATGCGCGAACACAACTTTCCGACATTTTTTTCATGGCCATCGATTTTCTTCAAAGTAATTTTCCACGTTCTCCTTTACTTTCTTACAATTCTATAGATTTCTTGACGAACTGGTTTGAAACCCGAGCATCGATATAAAGAAATTTGGCAGACGAGGCCACTTTTTTTAGATAGCGTTCGGCTATCCCACTTGAAATCTGCTATAGTTTAAATTTCAAGATGGTAGTTAAGTGAGTTCACTGGTCGTGATTTTTATTTTAATAATAGAGAACTTCAAGGTTTATTAATATAGAAAACTGTAGTACAGAATTTTGAATTGCAAACTATAGTCGGGGCCAAAAGTCGAGGCCCCTCACTTCTTTTGATTGCAACTTGCACACAAAAAATGTCGAATTGTTTAATAAAAAGCATCTGAAAGCTTAAAGCAGAGTTTGAGCAGATTTTAATAAAATCAATCAGCTCACACCTAAACAATTATTGAGGAACAGCACCTTCTTTAGTACATCGTACCATTGCATTAAATATTGTAAAAACTCTGTACTGTCCAGCATATGTACGGAGGCTAACACGCTTTGCGATAGTATCGATTTCTTCAGCAATTCTACGACCCAACTTTAAATTAACTTTGATTGTTAAAAACCTAATTCAAATTGGAGAATAGCGCGGCCTAGGAGAATGTGATTTTTATTAAATTGTATAGTATATTATTAAATTTTCCCCTGAAGAAGAGCAGTAGAAGTTGATTACTTAATAAATAAATAAACTATAAGCCTTTCGTGTTTATTATATTCCAAATATATTGTTGTTCACATCTTAAAATATCGCGTACATTTTACTTTAGCTATGCCTACTTATTTTAAAGTTTCTTAAAGTTTCGAAGAAACTTTAAGGGAACTTGAATTTACTTCCTTCAGTAACGTTGCTGTAACAAGTTACTTTTTATTTACGAAGTATCTATACGTACGGCCGGCTGAACGAGATATTTTGGCATGGTTTGTGAAAATATCGTCCCCCCCCCACTCTATGTACCACCTTTCCATCTCCACCAATCATTTTGCTAGAATGTGTACGGCTGGCCGTATGGATGTCCTCAGCTTTTTTGTAATGCAACAAAACGGTAACGAGTTACGTTTTCTAAAAGTAACGTAAATGTTGCGAGTTCCTTACAAAAAAAAATTATGTACGAAAGACTGAGAAATCTCTATATCAATATTTTTCACGTTTATTTTTATTTCACAGTGTGTATCATGATGATTATGAACCTTATTGACGCATCTCCGATTTTAATTGGTTACCCATATTATCACAGAATTTTACGTAAAAACTCAACTATTTTAAACTATATATAAAATTGACCTTTTCAGTGATTGATACTTAATTGCGACGAAAAATGAGCGTTCAATTGTTTCATGAATAGGAAAGTTTCATTTACATACACAAATATTGAAAAGATAATTTGTACCGTATCGATAACCATCTCAAAAATTCAATTATATTTCATGTAAATATACAGTGCTTTAATTCTAGTACATTACATATACAATTAAAAAGTGAGTTGAGTTTGCGTTAATAATCTGTAATATTAGTTGATTCCAGCTGTTATAAATGTCATCTTTCAGATAAACTTTAGGTATGATATTTTTAAAAAACTGGGAACCCTGCAAATTTTGCATATTATTGCAGCAAAGCACAGAAAATTCCTTAGGCAGTTTTTGCGCGAATAGCTGCACGCTTTCCTGTGACAGCCTGCAAAATAAAAAAGCAATGGTATTAAAAATGTTGCTACAAGCTTTATCAACTAAGATGTTGCATAAAGATTAAGATCAAATTTACCTGGAATCCAGATTTAATGCTGGCTACCGAACAGCGAGACCCGCAAGTTTCGCACTGAAGAAAGAAGAGCCTAGTATCTTTTTGTAAAATAGTGTCAGGTGAACGACATGTATGGCATGTGACATATTCCTTTATGTATCTCCTCAAAACATTTTCGATTTGTTTTTGTTGGAAACGACCCTTTATAATAAGTTGACTATTTCCATCTACAGATCCACTTGTTCCCAATTCGGCCAACAGAAAGTCTAGTAAATGTTTTGGCTGTCTATGTAAAGTTTTACAAATCTGCGAAAATAATATAAATATATTGTTAGTAATTTTGATGAAAATTTTAATATCCGTTCTCTTAGGTGTTTTTAATTATTTTAAGGTGTATTTTTTCAAAATAATTCATAATATGACGCCGGTTCGAAGAAATACTTTTTGGAAAAAAATGTGGCATGGTGTGCCCAGCGCCCGAGAGTCTGAACTCCGAAGTTCGTGCATACGAGTGTAATATTCGTCTATTGTTCGTCTATTGTTTACATGTTTCTTCACATCGTGTGCATCCTTTCGGCGTAGGTTTTTAATTATTTCTCGAAAACTAAGCGAGATCCCATTTTGCAATGTACAGGGCTTGTAGAGGACATTGTAAGCTATCTATAAAAAAAATTGTAGAAAATAAAACCTTTTTTTTAAATTTGGATTATAGCACTACCGTAAGTTAAAATGTTGTTCAATGGAACAGAACACATCGATTGACATGTTGATGGATTCTCTGATTTTCTGAAAATAAGATTTTCGGTAAGACAGAAACATAAGCGTTTCTTGAGTATCTTAACTTCCTTTAGGTAATTTATACAAAATCTGGAGAAATATTTAATAATCTAAGAAGTAAAATAAAATAAAAATTCTTAAAGATAGAATTTTAATGTAACTAAACAAAAAGGTTTGTACAGTTTGTTACAATTACGTAAGGATGATTTTTTTAATCTTAAGACCCCCCCCCCCTCTGTAAACGAGATTTCAAAATATTTCAAGAGATAACTGATTTGAAAAGATTCCAATAGATTTCCACAGATTTTAAGGTATTTCAAAGGATTTTAGAGATTTGAAGAAATTTAAGTAGTCCGTCTATTGGATCGGTCCGTTGAATAATCGTCAAAATCAGTTGTTTTTTTTTTGCGGAGAAATATGTCCTCTTTCACATAATGCCTTTCTTAGGGACCGTTTCCCGATTCAAATTTGAATTGCCACTGTTTAAAGTCGTATCAAAAAACATGGCATCTTATGGAGAGGCCTTTCGCGTGCTCCAAAAATGGTTAATTTCGGCTTTAAACACGTTGAATATTGATAGAAAAACTGTTTTGGAGACAGAAAATATAATGTGAAATGTGAATTACTGATCATTTATACTTGCTTCCAGGGTATTTGAGCAAAACATACCGAGGTAAAATATGACGAGTACGGTGTGGCGTTGACTAAAGTTGGGGAGTACGGCCCTGGTCGTGAAGCCAACCGACGCGTGTCAGATGGGCTCTAGCCTTTTTTGTAATTTAATGTGGTTTTATGACTAAAGTTTATAGTGAAAGTGGAACTAATGATCTCGCTAAAACGTGTTCTATCGATGTTGGTTATTATCTTGCCTGTCAATGATCGCAGTTGTTAAAAAAGTAAAATTGTGATTCCAAACCTCTGGATTGAGTTCTAACGAAAGTCTCGTGCCTATACAGTGAACACATACACCAAACGTGAGTGATGGACAAACCTATGACCAAAGGAACCTTACTGAAATGTTTGGAAAACTTTCAGGAGAAAATAAAACAGGACACAAAATGCATCATAAAAGCAGAAATAGAAAATATACTGGAAGAAGTTAAAAATAAAACAACCATGACATGGATCTAGAAAGTCGCATCGCATACAAACTTCTTCGCCCAACACTCGAAAATCTAGAAGAAGCAGGAATCCGTGCAACTACCAAAAACAACCAGATATGGATTGGTACCGAATCTTACACTGTAAATGAGATTGAGGAAGTAGATATACACAATATTATTAGGCAATACAAACGAACAGAGAAAAATGCGAGTGATACAGGAAAAGCACCCAAAGCCGATACAAACTCAGCTCAAAATGAAGCTCACAACTCCAGCAAACGGAAAAGAGCCCTAAAGTATGAAACTGCATCCAAGTTGAGAAAACAAGAAGAAGAAAAGCCTGGCAGGCTGGAAAAATACATCCAAATAAGCAGCCAAATAAGCAATTCCTAAGCGGGCGAAATCACGAATAAACAAACCCTAACAGAGCAAACAGAATGACTCCCTTCGGAACCAAGCAGTAGCAAAGAATCACACAGCGACAACACCACCAAACCCATCACAGACTGGTGGAAAAAATTCAAGAACTTCAGAGAAGTCCCAATAACACCAGAGCACCAAACGAAGCAAGGTATATGTTTTTGGAATGTAAGTGGCATACGCAGTATAATCAATTTGGACTCTGTTACATAGAATCTCTTATTAGTATTGTAATAATATTCTTTGCGGAGACATGGTCTCCCACAAATAGTATATTAGACTTCAAAATTTTTTAAGCAACTATAATGTATTCTCAAGTTGTGCTACAAAAGAAAAAAGTAAAAGCAGAGCCATTGGTGGTCTATTTACTCTAGTAAAAAAAGATTCATTTAAATCAATATCTGTAGTAGATAGCAAACACTTATGGCTGTTTATTAAGGTCGAAACAAACAGTAAAAAGATTGTGATTGGGAATATATATTGGCCACCCGGCGCTGACTCAAAATACTGCATAGAATCACTAAATGACTTTTTAGCTAATCTTATTGAATCTAACGAACAAGATACTAACTTCATTATTGCAGGGGATTTCAATTCAAGGCTAGGGAATTTAAATTGTTTAGATACAGTATATCTTAAACAACATATTCATTTTATGAGAGAACAACGAAAGATATATATATATATATACCATTAAGCCATTTTCCTTTCAGGGTAGGCGTGACACTACCCGATTCGGTGGATAGTTTCTTGCAGTAAATAACTACAAGTGTGGGCTCACCACACCCACGATGTGCCAACAGCATGCAGTATTCTAGAATGGTCACCCATCCGAGTACTAACCGCGCCCAACGCTGCTTAACTTCAGTGATCCGACGAGAACTGGGTTTTTCAGCGTGGTATGGCTGTTGTTATAATTATTACTAACAGAGGAAGATTTTTAACTGAAGTAATGGAAACGCACAACTTTATTCTATGTAATGGCCGCGCTAAATCAGATTATTTTGCGAATTTTACGTATATCTCTAAACAGGGAAATAGTACCATAGATTTCTTTTGGGTCAGCGAAAACTTTATACAGGCGATAGAAAAATTACTTACAAAGGCAATCCACAAAACCTCGGAGCACTTAATGGTCATCCTCACGATCTTATTGGAGGAAACATTAGCTTTAAATATAGACACTGTAAAGGGGGAGATTAAAGAAATTATATCGTGGGACAGTTCTAAGAAATCAGAATATTACTCTAACCTGTTAATATCACCTGGAATTTACTATAATAGCAAGTATGGTGGCAAATTATATAATAATTTTGTTGATTCCAGTAAATCAGCTGCGCAGCAGATGAGTTATATGACAATTAGAGAAATAAACAATAACAGAAAACCATTAACACTTCGTCGGCTGGGAGGAGGACTGTGCCGACTCCCCTGAGAGCTGAAAACTGTGCCGATTCGGCCGGGTGCTGAAAACTGTGCTGATTCGTATAAGTCGCGAAAACTGTGCCGATTCGCGTAAGCCGAGAAAACTGTGCCGCCTCGGATAAGTTTTGAAGAATGGGCCGTTTCAAGAAGGATAAACTTTTGCTCCGTTTTAAGTTGGCAACCCTTATGTTCTACATACTAAAATACATACATACATATATATATATATATATATATATATATATATATATATATATATATGTATATTACAACTATAATATTCTAATTCTATTTTTTGCATATATAATTATAATAATATATAATTATGTAAATGCAAGTAACTCCTTTCAACATTATTCTTTTGAAACCGAAATATCTCTATTAGAAAGTAAGAAATCATACAATATTCATTTATATTATTATTGGTTTTCTAGGCAGAAAAAAATATATTTTAAACCCAAAAACAAAATATCAAGTATTATTATTTTTATTTATCTATATGCTCTCTTGTTCCTTTCTTCTTCCGTATCTCATTCAATTTTGCCAGGAAAAAGTGTAAAATAAGCCGTGGCTACGTGTACCAAAATTTAAGTACAAATAGCCGGATTTTTTTGGTACAAATCGATATGAAAAAGAAAAAATTTGTACCGAATTTTCGCTACATATAGACCCTGCCTTAACATAAAGCGAAATAATTTCTCTTGTCCAACGACGCATCTCTATGCAGAAAGTGCAATGGAATGTTAGTATTACGTTAAAAATAAAAAAATAGTTTTATCTTTCTAATAAGAGATTTTTCGCTATGAAAAGAATAATGCTGAAAGGAGTTACTTGTATTTACATATTTATATATTATTATAATTATATATGCAAATTTTAATTATAATTATTATATAATTTATTATT
>CAKNYM010022753.1:0-11347 GCA_932195095.1 Andricus curvator | reverse complement strand
CACCCTCGCTCCGCTCGGGTAGCTAACTTCACACTCGTTTTAAATCTCTCGCTTTTTCAACTTGTAGCACAATATACTATTCTTGATTAGATCTCTTGATAAGATCTCGGTCAGGGTCAATTATTACTTTCGCGTAATTCAGCAACCAAACCAGTATAAATAATCCATTCAAACGCCAAAAAGCAGCAAATGTCAGTTTTATCCATTAATTCATTTAGAACAATTACAAAAATTAGTTAATTTAATCCATAATGAAAATTTCTTTTCGTGAAGATTATATGTACTATTTCTATGTACCTTCAAAAAAATGGGAATAAACAAGGCAAAGTAGATAGTACAAATATTTTATTGAATTCTATTTCATGAATTTGAGTGTTTTTGATTTAAAATAAAATAATTTTTGGAATAAAAGATAAACCATAATAAAATCAAAAACGGCCATTTCATCTGCAGCAATCTAATATATCCCAATCTTCCTTCTCAGATATTGATGCAAATGTTTTTCTCGAACACCTTGGACAAGAAGTTATTGCAACAGCGTGTGTGGGTTTATTGGAACGGGCCTTCAGGTGTTTAGGTAACGATCTTACGGCTTTTTTAACGACTCTTGACGGAGTCAACGATGTTGTGCAGCATCAATCAGGTTTAGCATCCGAAGCCGAATTCGTCTGCATTGCAACTTCAGGAGCACTCGAACTTCACTTCACTACCGATCACCCGTCCATCGCCTATCTTCTTGTCGGCAGTCTCAAAGGCATCGCCAGACAATTTTATAATGATAAAGCTGACGTGTATATATTACCGGACCCTTACAACACTAAATTTTTTAGGTATGTATAAGGCCATCCACTATTTAGTAAATACTATAAACATTGCAGACAGGTCACATCAACAACTAATTATAGTATCGATTTAATATTCCAAGACGTGCAGTTAATTTGAAATAAACAAGAACAAATAAAATAAACTGACTAAGCACCTACGACATAAATATCTATAAATTCAATGAACAGAAATATATGTAAGTATTTGTGAATCAGGACTCATATCCTACTTTTTTGTTTAGATCTAAAATAACTATTAATTGCAGATATCGCATAACACCAGAACGATACAGCGAGCGTTTAGACCTGGATGACGATATGGATGTTGTATCGCCCCATTTCCGTCCACTCTCGAACGAAGCGACGGACCTACGGATGGATGTTGCAGTTTTTTGTAAGGCTTTTCCATGGCACTTCGTTGTAGATAGACAACTCGAACTTGTTCAACTTGGTGTTGGATTTATGCGAATTTTCGGACACCATCTCAATAGACTCGGCAAGGAAATCTCAAATTATTTTGCCTTTACGAGACCCAGAGGTGTTACGCTTACCTTTCACGAAATCCTCAAAAGGGCGAATACACCTTTCTTACTGTCACTGCAGAAGCCACAAAGTGCCGATAAGTTCCAAGCAGAGGTTCGTGTATATTATATTACTTCTCATTTATTCATAATGTGTCACATCCCTTCAGCCTCTCCTCAATCGAACATTCCTCTTGCCATCTGCCTTTTTCTTTCATTTCTCTCCTACATCCTCCTCATACATGCTCTAATATTTCCTCTTCCCATTTACTTTCCCATCTGCCCTTCTTTTTAATTTCTCTCCTACATCCTCCTCATACATGCTCTAAAATTTCCTCTTTCCATTTACAGTTTCCGTACTTTCTGTTTTCCGTTTCTCAATACATAGGTTTCCTTACCTCGTTTCCTAATTTAAATCTTGCAGTTCTCGTCCACCTTCACTCATCCCATCCTTTTTATAAATCGTTTGATACTCATTTCCTCGATTTTTATTCCTCAGTCAGTCTTCATCTTTTTATTGAATGTCTTTCCCTCTCTAGTTTCTCCCATTCTCCTTCTGATCACGCCTTCATCATCACTAACACTTCTCTTTTTGTTTCTGACTATTTACTATTTTCCTCTCTTTCATTCTTATCTCTCCTAGTTCCTCGTCACCTTGCTTATTACTAAGTCTTCCTTTCCTTTATCCTAATCCCACCATACAACTTCTACCTATGTTCTCTCATACTTACCCCACGTTCTGTTTCCCGTCTTCCTTTCCTCTTCCGCTATTTTCCTTAACTTATAATATATATTTCTTTCTTTCCATAACAAATCATCGTCTATACTCTCAGAACTTTTTTATAACGCCCTTCCCTTTATCATCACTTTCCTCTTATGTTCCTTTTATTTAATTTTATTAGTGACATTGGTTTGCCCTCTCCCCTTCCATTCCTATATTTCTTACTTCCTGTACCACTACCTTTGCATCTAGCCTTTCCTCTTGTCTTCATGCCTTCAGCTCTATTATCTCCATCACAATTTTTCTCGACTCCTTTATATTAAATTTTTTTTCTTCTATAGACCGTTTATTCTTAAACTTGTTTTCGTCTTTCCCCTGATCTTTATCACCCTTCGTTCCGTCCTCATCTTTTTTCGGTGGTGTTCTTGTAATTTTTTTATTTTTTTAGGCTCGACTCTACCTTTTCCTTATTCTTACTGCTTCCTTCCTCTTCTCTATCCCTCTCCCTGTTAATGAATCCCTCGATTGAACCCAAACTCTTCGACCTCAATCCCTTTTTTTCTATCATTTTTCTATACTTTCCCTTTAATTCATCTTTCATTCCTCATATTTCAGCATACAAAATACTTCCTGATCTAAAATCGTTTCCTCTTTGCTGTCCCTCTCCCCCTTCTTTCCGGAACCTTTTATCTTTGTCTTTTCTGCATTTAGATTAAACATTTTCCTAACTGATTATTTCTCCAATCCTATGATTGGGCCCGCCGTCCCTTCTTTACAGCAACAAGGAAATTATCTGCTACTTCCTCTACTATATTTACCTTGTCTTCTGTCTCTCTAAAATTTCCAATATAATCTCTCTTCAACCTTCTCATTTCCCTTTTTTTACTAAATCTTATTCTATCTAGTCTCGGTCCATTGAGTCAAACGCCGCCTTTAAATTTACGAATTTTTATATCTTTCCGCCATTCTCCGTTTTAATCCTTTTATTTACCAAATAATTCAGAACATATTATAACCTTAATTTTCTTGTTTGAATTTAATATGAGAAATGCTAAGGCAATCCGAGTTCACTTTTCAATTTAAAATAATGCCTGGATGCCTGGAGGGCGCCAGGTCGTTTGCTAAATAGTTGACGCCAAACGACCAAGCGGGTCTTGAAATTATTTTAAATAAAATTCGATTTACTTATAGCTAACTAACCCAACACAGAGATGGACGGTGTCAGGAAAATTGAGTTGAGGGTTAATGACGCATGGTGGATATTAAATTAAGTGCTCTGATCAAATACTGGTAACACAAATTATAATAAATTTATTTAGGTGCAACACCTCACATGAGTTAGAATTCCAGTAAAAACAAAAGAGTAGTATTAAAATTAATTTCTAAAATAATCATCGGCTCAGTTTAAACAAATTGTGATTGAGCATACCACTCACTATTCAGTTTTTAAATGCCGCCTATTTATGAAATAATATAAATAATAGCAGATTGGAAATCAATCATGACAGAGCCAGTAACATAATGAAATTATCTGATGATAGAATGATTAACGATATAAATAGCAGAACATGTTAGATTAAATAGCTATCGAATTTACTCTATTGTTATTAAAATGACTTACTACCAAATCTATTTTTGAGATGACCTAATATGAAGTCTTATTGAATTGACTTACTATATAGTCTTTTTTTGAAATGACTTAATAAAAAGCCCTGTTTTGAACCGACTAATATAGTCTTACTTTAAAAAAAGTGACTGAACATAGTATGTTTCTGACACGACTCATTATAAAGTCTTATTTTCAAATCACTTACTAGAAAGTCTCAATTTTTAATTAATAAGACTTCGACTAGAAATATTTGGAATATCGGGTCATTTTTTAAAAATTGTTCCGCAAACATGTCGCTAGGCCAGGACGCAAGCCGTTTTGAAAATATTTTATTTTTTTATTTATTTTGACAGCCTTCATAAGCTTAAAAAAATAGTTCGAAAAAAATTTCATCATCTATGTTTAAAAGCGTTTTCCCAGAAGTCATGTTTGAAAAAAGTTTTTGTAAGACTTCGACTAGAAATATTTGGAATATCGGATCACTTTTTTTTAATTTTTCAGCAGACATGTCGCTATTTCAGAACACAAACTTAAAAAAAAAAAAATTTCAATTTTTATAGCCTCCATAAGCTCAAAAAAATAGGTCAAAACGAAATTTGTATGTAGAAAAAGTCTGCTATTATAAGAGATTTCGACATTTTGTGAGACCCTTGTGTCCTGACCTAGCCAATGTAATCATAATTAAAGCCATATTTCACTTTTATTGTTTCCGACAATCTAAATAGCCGAAGCCTTACCACCTACTCGACAGTGACATTTTTGCAGTGGCACGGTCAAGAACGCTTCAAGGTCGCAGGTCCGGAAACCATTTTTTGTCAACGTCATTTTTTTGGAGTCGAAGAATGCATCAATCAATAGTAAAAAACCGTTACTAGTTATCGTGTGTAGTTTCTTTGCAGTACATTTCCAAAAATAAACTCGAAATCGTGGCTCGAAACTAGAAGACCCCGTTCACCTAAGCGAGTCGTCGCCAGGTTTTAATAAACTTCCCATCTAAAATCATACACCCTGTCTTATATGATTTCAAACCACTAATCTGAAGATTGCATGCCAAAATTAAATTTCACTTAAAGGCGAGGATAACAGTCATACCTTAGCATCGATGATTACTCAAACAGAGTTTCTGTCTTTTGGTCGAGCGCAGAATGACGAATCCCAATCCAATGTCTGAAATTTTCTTTAAAATGTAAGATACTGAAGTGGGGGCTTGTCCCACTCCCCACTTACTGAGATACTACTCCTTGGTACCTATTCCTTCGTGGTCTCCTGCGTCGAGGTGTGAACTTAAAACGACGTCCTTTATCACGGGTAACAGTTCTCACTAGTTTAAGAGCCAGCGGCACTGGACCCTGCGTCATCGCGGATATTCATAAAAAAATTAGGAATGATATTTTGCATATAGGGTAATAACGAACCGCCATGCTGACCCAGCAAATCCTGAACCCACGTACCTTACTTAATTATTGAAAAATTAATTTTCCCTCAAAATTAGCATGATCGCTGAATTAAAAAAAAAACTAAATCACGTGGTTGGCGGCATCGAGCACTCATTGGAAATATATGCGTGCCAGCCCTTAATCGGTACCCAACCCCTGTTGACCGGGCGCAAAGAGGATTAGTTTCGTCATTTAACTTGCGTCATGACGAATATGAATTTTTTTAAATGTAGGTCTAAGTCCTCACAACACGAATAAATATGTGTGCCTTGCAAATTCTTGAACCCGGTATCATGTTGACCGGGTTTTATCGCGCGCAGTCGCCCAGTGGAAAAAATGACTTTTTTGGTTCAAAATAACGTACAGCCCACAAATATTGACCGATTTGGACAAACAAACATTTTTTTTTAAAAGCTGGTAAGATTTCTGAGAGTTTTCGAACCTGATTTTCAACTTAAGCTTTCAATTTTTTATAAATAAACAAATATGACGAAAAAATGGCCATTTTTTCTATTTGACGTTCCTGGTGCTTGTCAATAACAGGAAAATCGTGAAAATCACCTAAGTTTCATAGAGTAACATTAGTTGAAGATGTTCCAATATTATGTAATCAACAAAAAATTTCTTCATAAACAAATTATTTATTGAAAAAAAGTTTTTTACTATTATCCATAATTTTGCGTTTTTTTAAGTTATTATTATTATTCAATAATTTGTTTTTCGACCTAAGATCGATAGAAATGAGTAACAATATAAGATACAAATATAAATAAAAAGTAATCATATGCGGCCAGATTGAACAACAGAATAGAATGAAGTATATTACAAAAATTGTATAAAGGAGAAATTTGTTTGAGAGTATCAAAACAAGCACGTCTCCAGAATGAATGTTCTAACTTGTAGAATTTGACGGACGTACAATGCAATTTTGCGCAGCTCGCGTAGACAATTAGAGTTCAAAAGACTCAACCAATACTGGCTATTGACTGTCGTGGTTGCTGGCTGACCTAAGATTGATATTCTTGAGTCTGAGTAGGCAGGACAAACAGCTAGTAAATGATAAAGATCCTCTGTTACAGAAAGGTTACATATGGGGCAGAGTCTAGCAGGATCATAAGTAAATTTATATTCTCCAAAACGTATATAACCCCTGACAGAGCCTAGAAGTCTGAGTTGAGCAATAATAGAAATTATATAAAAAGCTAATCTAAGATGCAGGTATGATTGAAAGTCCGGATAGAGTTCAAAATGTGGGAAGACTTGGAGACTACTTGAATGGAGGAATCTTTCATAGTCGGAACGCCAGAGGTAGTCAGAAAAGTTATTTGGGAAAACATCCATGTTTTCATCGAGAGACACAGAGTCCAAGTATCATCAGGCATACCCAGCAACCTCGACAACCATCTTAACGCTGACTTAAAGATATCGAAAGCTAACTGTAATCTACCTGTCTCCAAGCGGAGGGCAAAATGCGGCGTGTATGATGGCAAGCCTAGTGTTTCCTTAAAGAAATAGGACTGTAATTTCTCGACTGAATCAGAGTACCTTAATCCCCAGACTTCTGTTGCGTAAAAAAGAACACTAATCATGAGGCTACGAAAAAGGGTAGTCTTAGTTTGCCAGGCATTAGATTTAGATTCAAATAAAACTCCTGAAACAGCACCCATAGCAATGTTCGCAGCAGACATTCTTTTTATAAACTCTTTATAAAAAAGACCCGAATCTGATGTGTTCACACCGAGATAGACGAATCCGCTCACTACTTTCAGCTGAGTCTGTGCGTAGAATAATTTGTATTCACATGGCCGACCTTTGTGGTATACCATAACATAAGTGATCTATTGAAATTCCATGCATAGTGTGATTTCTTAAGTACTCTTCTAGATCGTATATGAAAAGCGCAAAAAGGAGAGGACTAAGGATCTCACCTTGAAGCACCCCACAAGTTACCTTGACGAGCGAAGTCAAACCCTCGCAAGTACGAATGGACATGTTAGCGTTATCATAAAGATTTGTTATAATTCGTATAAGTTTAGTGGAGATGCCTATCCTTAGAAGTTTACGCCATAGATGACAGTGGTTGACTGAATCAAAAGCCTTTTTGAAATCTATATAAAAAGCAAAGATTCGTCGCTTTGGTGCAGCCAAATGAACCTGAATTAAAGAATTTAGGGTGAAAATGTGGTCTATACAACTTCTTCCAGGCCTGAAACCGGCCTGATTTTCTGGAAGAATGTTTACCTCGTTAACCCACGGAGTCAGCCTTGTCAACAGAATCTGAGAGAAGATCTTAGCAATACTATTTACAAGGGCAATTTCCCGGTAATTATAAGGATCAGATTTATCGCCCTTTTTATGCAACATAAATGCATGCATTTTAGCCCAGCTAGATGGGACTCTTTCCTCAGCCCAGATCTCGTCGAAGAAGCGCCCTAAGTACAGTACCCAATTTTCCGGAAGGTTTTAAAAAAATTCATTGGGAATCCCATCCTCGCCTGGCGCTTTATTACATTTGCATTTCAATAAAGAGGCTTTAATTTCATCAATCGAGATATTACAGTCCAATAATGGGTGTTCGTTTACAATCCACTGTGTGCAAATGGGAGCCTCAATCGGATAGAGAGAAAAAAGAAAGTCTTGCCATACATGCATGCTTATATTGTTAGTCGAAGGAGACCGCAGTCTAAATCTATTGACCGCTGTCCAAAAATCCTTAGGATTATTCAAGCCGCCAGTGAATTCAGCAGTGAAGATTCGTATTGCCCCTTCTTGGACCTACGTAACTCCAGAAAAGATCTTTTGATTTCCAGGTATTTTACCCCCTCCGAATCGGCAAAACCCGACCTTTTAAAGACATTTAAAGATTGTCTAAGCTTACGGCGCATGACTCTACATTCCTTATCATCCCAAGGTTTATTCACTGGAGTACGCCATTTAGGCTTTGCACGTAAATCTAACTTATCGGCGACAGTTGAGATTGTGGCAATTAAATTATTATTTAAGGCATTTATTTCGCCATTGGAGTACAGAGAGTTCTTAGAAATAGACATTTCGTGAATATAGTCAAATTTACGGTTTGCATCCCAAATTATTTTATAATATAAAAATGAGTCTGTATTCACACTTGTGTCCATCTGTATGAAATACGAAATATCAACGCGAACCGGGAGATAGTCGGATGCCGTAGGTAATTGAAGTACTTCAAAATTAGAAATCAAGTCTATAGAGCCAATGTTACACGCAACAAGATCGTTAACACTCATACCCTGAAATCCAAGAAAAGTATAATGCCCTGGAAAATCTTTAGGAAATCTCCCATTTAAGATCATCAATTCACCGTTCTCAAGAATTTTAACAAGAACCTCCCCCCTTGCGTTGACCTCAGAGTCCAATGATCGTCGCTTATACAATGCTGCAGAATTTTCGGGGAGGAGTAACCCTTCCAGGTCATTCAGGTTGCCGACACGTGCATTAAAATCGCCTCCTGAAAACATTGGTAAATCTGGACATCCCGATATAACCTTGGAAAGGGCCTTCTCAAAAGTCTGCTCGAACAGCCTGACATCCAAAGATGGTTTAAAGTACACATTACCCACAATAAATTTGAATGCCCTCCGCCAACATTTAACGAAAATACATGTAGAGGAAATTAATAAAATTTCAAAGTTGAATACAGATTTGTTTATAAAAATTGCTAAACCCCCACTAGGGCGACCAACTCTAGCAGAACGCTGTGCATTACTTACAATAGCGATGTGATCAGCGATCGAATCAGGAGATTTTAAATTCGGTGAAGTTACTTATGTCTCGCACAGGCAAATGATGTCCGAGCTGAGTACGTAGTTTGCAATGTCAGAAAAGTTGGAAAGTCGTGTTTTGGATTTGCTTCTTGACGAGGATTGAGTTTCAATCGAAAGTTGTTCATTTCCCTTTTCTTTTAGAAGGGTTTCGACCTCCAGGGGAGAGAGCTGACGGTCCCCCAGCATAATACCGCTACCCTTAACGAACACGTTAAGACCCGCATTTTTTAGCTTGATGGCAGTGTGATATAGGGCTTTCCTTTCTTGTCTTTCCTCTGGTGATCTGTCAAGTGTGACAGAAAGGTTCAACTCTTTGAAAGCTGCGCGTTTGTTGCGAACCTCCTGCTTCCATCTGCCATAATTGAAACGCACAAGAACGGGCCTATTGCCTTGTGTCCTCCCCAGTCGATAAATGGTATCAATATTCGTTTCATTAAGTGAGAGACCAGCGCTAGTGAGAATATTGAGTACAAATGAGAAGAGGTCCCTGTTAGACTCTTCAACGTCCGATAGGTTGTGAATCAGGACATTGCAGGAGCGGGCTTGTCGCTGAAGAAAGCCAACCTCTCTCTTGAGTGAACTGCATTTTTCTTCTAATGCCTGATGACTCTCTTTCAGCTTTTTATATTGTGCTTTAGTTGTGCTGAATTCAATTTTAAGAGCATCAAAATCGGACTTCAATTGAGCTGTGTCTGTTTTAAGCAGTTTGACGTCCTTTTTGGTTTCCTCTGTGTCGGCTTTGATGGAGTTTAATAACTTTAGTGCATTTGCATCGCCACTCATTTTTGTAAATAGTAGCTACTTTGAAAGTGGTAGATAAGAGCGATCGATAACAGCTGTCACCACACACACACACAGCACACCAAGCCCGGTTAAATCACGCACACTACTTGAGGGGCAATGCGAAATTGATAAAGATGTCTGTTCTAGATCACAAGTTCCTCGGAAAGACACAAAACCGGTCAGAATTCTGACAGAAAAACACAAAATCAGGAGCAAAAACTTATCCCAGCAGGTATCACAGCACAAAACCAACGCGATAAAAACCAAACAAAATATCTAGAATTTGAGAAACTAGGCCAAATCAAGAAATTCATACGTGGCACGAGAGACACGTGTTGCTCACACCGATGCCATATTGAAGCTCCTTTTTTTTAAGTTATATTGCAAGAAATTTGAATGAAAAAATATGATAAATAAAAAAATTTCTCTTAATATTATAATTGGGTACAGTTCCGAATAGCTGAACCCTCCGATTCTGTTTAAACCACGTATGCTCACGTATATTAATGCGCTGATTACGAAAATCATATTGAAAATTGGCGACAAGGACGCCTTCATGGTCAAAACCATAAAAAAATCCATGAAAATTATGATTTTTTTCTTTGTCTCAGTAAATGCGAAGAATTGTGAAAAATGTTTCAAACAAAAGTTCTACCTAGTATAGAAATACATCTTTTTTGTATTATACACTTTTTGCCTGAAACCATTATTTTTCCAGAAAAAGAGGATTGCATTGGAAAAACAATAAAAACAAGAAAACAGTTACAGATATGCGTTCGGTCACGCTTGTCCACTTTTCCAAGTTTAAGGGGGGGGGGGGAATACGCATTTGCTGACTGGTTACGGAAATGTGTTCAGTCACGCTCGCACCCTTTTCCAGGTTTAAGTGGGGGGGGGGCTACGCATTTGCTGACTTCTTACGGCAATATGTTCAGTCACGCTCGTCCCCTTTTCCAGGTTTAAGTTGGGGGGGGGGGCATTTACTGACTAGTTATGGAAATGTGTTCAGTCATGCTCGTCCCCTTTTCCAGGTTCAATTTAGGGAGGGGGGGCTACGCATATACTGACAAGCGTGACCGAACGCATATCTGTAACTGTTTTCTTGTTTTTATTGTTTTTCCAACACAATCCTCTTTTTACCAAAAAAAATGGTTTTAGGCGAAAAGTGTGTGATAAAAAAGGTGTATTTTTATACTAGCTAGAACTTTTGTCTGAAACATTTTTTTAAATTCTTCGTATTTACTAAGATAAAGAAAAAACTCAGAATTTTTGTGGTTTTTTTATGGTTTTTACCATGAAGACGTCCTTGTCGCCAATTTTCACCATGATTTTCGTAATCAGCCCATCAAAATACGTAAGTTTGCGTGGTGTCAACGAAATCGGAGGGTTCACCTATTCGGAACTTTATCCTTATAATTGTTTATATTATAAACAAATGCACTAATCAGGCATTTGTCGACAAAAAAATTCGTTTTTTTCGATATCAACTTTTTTAATTCGAAACTTCATGATAATTTCAGCAAAACTCATAATTTTTTGATCAATTTTATGATTTTTTTAAACAAATTTAATAACCAAATGCATTATTTGGTCATCTGTCGACGGAAAAATTCTAAGAAACTTGACCTGAAAGGACTGAGATTGAAAAAAAAA